>JABUQX010083058.1:0-29772 GCA_015478945.1 Trachelipus rathkii | reverse complement strand
ACCACTAACACACTAACAATTAGCAAAAATTGGTATTCATAACCTGTCTGATTATCATACTGACCAACGAAAATATCCACATCAATAAAACTAAACATAGCGTAACATGAACTAAGAAAATAATTTGCAACGACAAAAACCTAACACAACTTACACCCAAATAACTGCCTATCATTACAAAGTTCCACCGCTTAACATCAGTAAGTAAACCTTATTTACACTTTTTTCAAGCACATCACCAACATATCAACTAAGAATAAATACAACCACACCAACACACTCACACCACACACACACACACACACACACACACACAACATTACGCAATAGTAACACCTGAAATATTTTTAGATTTATCTCCTTTTTTAGCTCCGCCCCCTTTCAGAAAAATCAACTCGAAACATGAAAAATGATTTTAGGCTTTATACACTTAACATAAAGTGCATGCAATAGCTTATTATATTATTAAACAAACTGGAGGTTTGCAACGGCCGCATCATTACAGAGTGATTTGGGCCAACACATGTATAGATTTGGGGCTGAGTTATATATAAATCAGCAAGCTACTCGATGGGTGGGCTTCATAAATCAAAGAGCTCTACGATCAACACTTTAAGCTCATTAGTTCAGACCTTTTGTATCATTATCCAAGTTTTTTATATCTACACACGAGGATTTTTTCAAATCATTACTTATTCAGCTAGAGTAAGTTTTTTCTTCCATTAAAAATAACATTGTAACACATCTAATTAATAATTAATAACGTAAAGTAATTAAATACATTTTCGTATAAGAATAGAGGATAAATGATTTATACATATGTCTAAAAAAATTATTCTTTTCCAGAAACGTGTTGAATATACATCCATACATTTGAGTAAAAAGCGTTCATCATATCGTTATCAACACACCGTTTAAAAATGGTATGTTGTTGTTGTTACTGTGTGGATAAATATATTTAATATATGTAATGTGAAATACTAGGTTAAACTAAGATATTAAATTGGTATAGTCCCTATTGTTGAAAAACTTGAATTGTTAATGTCTAAATATCATTAAATAATAATGACTATTTGTATTCCAGGTTAGTTTCCTTTCGCAGAAATGAATCCCCCAGGAATAAGAAGAGAAAGACCACTATAACAGACATAACGCACATCTCTGTAGAGAAACTTAAAAAGTCAATGGAACGTCATACCTATGAAGTTAAGGTTATAGATGAAAACTTTTTCAATGGACCAAGAGATCTTGAAACATCGTTTGAAATGGTTGTGACTGAAGTCATTGATGCTATATTACAAGACTTAGACTATGATAGGGCATGCATGAGGGTTGGAATCAATTTCACTTTTGGCGATGATCAGTCACCTGACCGGAAATACTACGTAAACATCACTAAGAGATATATATAGACAAATATTGGGGTGAAAGAGCATGATAACACCGTTTGGAAGGAATCATTCCAGTCCGGTGGCAGGCATCCTCACCCAAATGCCAAAAAGTAAGTAGCCTACCGATGTTCATGTTAGCTAAAGGCTAAAGGCCGTTGACTGTAAAACTGTGCATTCGCAGCCACAAAATCTTTAGTTTCAACATCGTACACTTAGTAAAGTTCATCTAGAGGAAGGCGCTGTAGGTTGTGACTTTTCAAAGCTTGTTGTCCTACTTTAGGAAAATAACTCGTGAATGTATAGAGCCCAAAAATATTCATTCATATACAATTGAGAATGAGGCAGAAGCATTAGCTAAAAAATGTGGTATGGAATATACAGATCCTTTCATAGTAACTGATTTTGAAAAAATCGAGAATGTCGAAAAATGCCGTATAGTCGTATTCGGTCCTGAAGGTAATGGAGTAAAAATACTTTATAATCCATCTAACGAGAACAGAAATGACCCTTTATACATTATAGGCCATGATGGAGTAAATCATTATTATGCTATAAAAGAAGATAAGTTAAAATTATGTTTCGAGAATACCAAGAAAAAAATGCATATATGAATGGCATCTTTTGCACATATTGTTACACTTTCAACAGTAATAATATTACACATAAATTAGACTGTGAACATTATGGATGTAGACAGTGTCTAGACGATAAGTGTCAAGGCTCATTTGATCACGATGGTATATTCCATGAATGTCGTGAATGTAATCGTGAATTTTATAATGCATTCTGTTTTAAAAAACATCAGGATAATAATACGTGCAAGAAAATAAAGATTTGTACACTCTGCCTTGTGCAAATAGAGGCTAATCGCAACGGTCGTTTCAAACACGATTGCACAAAAGCCTTTTTGAAAAACATGCAGTACATTATACGTGCCTAAAGAAGACGAATATCATATTATGCTTACATGAAAGAAAATTAAAAAAGAAAGAAAATACTGATCGGTGGTTATAATGTCTACCATGATATCGAAAACCCACCAGGAAGATAAAGGTTTACGATGATTTAAAGCGAAGAAAATAATTAAGAATTGCGTCCTTATTTACTGGCTATGCCAAATGATATGCGAAATGTGTACAGATAAGGAAGGTGAACAGGAATGTTCACATTGTGGTCCAAGAACAAAAACATTTAAATTAGAGACCGAAAAAACGCATGTAAATCAATTTATAGTTCCTGCAGAGTTTCAGGTTGGAAAAACCTGAGTCCAAAAGTAGTTGTTGCTGCACATAATGGCGAGTAAATTTGATCATCAGTTCGTATATGCATCTCATTACTGACCCACCCAAGTTCAGAAATCATGCAACAAAGTTCCTGTAAAAAGAGGTAGATAAAAAAAAGCTCAGAGTATTTAATGGGAAATATTAGTCTTCAGGATAAATTTGCTTTTCACACCATGTGCATTGAAAAGCTTGCCATAAATGCAATGGCTGTCAGGTGAAAAAAGACATTCCAAGGTTTCTTTCGCCTATACATTCTTAAATGAAAGATACAGTTGAATTATTAAAGGACGCTATTCCAGACAAGAAAATTCTTTGAAATAGATAAAATGTCAACAGATGAAAAGCCTAGAATTTGAAGAGTACTATAATAAGTTTATAGGCTAAAGAATACAATATTTTGAAGGAATGTGGAAAAGTATGTGCCCAGATGTTAATATACTTAAGAAAATGTTTTGAAGTTTAGAGGTTTAGGCTGCATTTAAAAGAATTTGAGATAGATTTTCTAGATAACACACAACAATTTTGCATCTTTATGCTTTACACTTTATAAAATGTGTTTATGCCCGAGGAAAAAATTACATGCTAGGTCGAGAGAACCCGTAAGCCTTTCACCGTATGAAGCATTCGCTGAGCTCTTTGTATCAGGGAACAATTTGAAACAAATATAGACCATAAGAGCATGCTCCAGCAACGGTTGGAGAGAGAAAGGGTTTAAAATTAAGAAACAAGTGGCTCTACCCTGATGGGTTTGGTATGTAAAAAGGAATCGGTGAAAATTGCTTTCCTATACCATGGTGTGCATGCATGGAACATTGGCGGATGGACATAATAGACTAGCAATAAAGGAAAAGGATGTTGGCATAACGTATCGGCTTTGTTGACCGCTTACAATCTCACCATAGAAACAAGAAGAAAGGTATGTAAAGAAGCGGGTTTTAATGTCATACGTGTGTGGGGAATGTGAATGGAAGGTACAAAAGACCCAAATCATTCAAGATCCTGATCATACCGATGAAAACATAAGCATTAGCGACTATATTCAACGTCTTAGCAATGATGTTGTTAACAACAGGCTCATAATAGACAATTCATTGTTTGGAGGCCGCACTAAACCATTCGTACATTACTACCCTCCAACTAAAGGGCAGAAGATCATGTATTTAGACTATACATCGCTTTATCCTTATGTTCAGAAACGAATGAAGTACCCTGTGGCCGTGCCTGGAAAAACTAATAGGGATAAAGCTACCAGATATTGCATCCATTAGAATGATATCAATGATAAAATATTCGGTGCAGCTTTACATTAAGATTCTTTCCCCTCAAGACTTATATACATCCCTGTCCTCGCTAAACGAGCCAAAAATAAATTAATATTTCCACTCCTGTGTTGTTAAAAATGTTGTTGAAGAAAATTGTTTGCGAAATTGCAATCCATGATTATGATATGAACGTGCCATTTGAAGGTGTATACACAACACCTGAAATGCAGTTAGCATTTGGTACTTGGATACCGACAAATAATTAAAATTTTTGAAGTTTGGTCGTTTAAAGAGAAGGAGATTTTTATTTGAAGGATATGTGAACCACTTCTTAAAAATAAAGACAGAGCATCAGGACCACCAAATAATATCCACGAAGACGATCCGGATTTCGAGGAAAAACTTAAAGAGTTTTGTCCGTCTTTTCAGAGAAAAGGAAAGTGTCGAACTTGATATTAACAATTTCAAGAAAAACCCAGGGATGCGGTTCATTGCAAAATTATGTCTCAATTGCTCTTTGGGGAAAATTTTGCACAAAATACGCCTACAAGAGGCGATGTAGTATGTACTATGAAAACAAGGTTATGGAATAATCAATCAATGGGAAAATGAAGTCACTGACGTTATTTCCAATAGGCTGTAATATGTTGTTAACAGTTCTCAAAAAATGCCACTAGCCGAAACGCACGTAAAACTGCTTACAAATATCCATCGCATCGTTTACGACTTGAATATGCACGTATTTAAAATTATACGAGCTCCTTAACAAAGGTCAAACAAAGGGCATTGTACTGCGATAAAGACTCTTGTATTTTGTCGCTGGAGAAAACGATGAAGTTATTGAAAAAGGGAACTTTTTAGGTGAACTAACAGTTGAAATAGCAGATTACGGCAAAGAGGCCTACGGTGATGATTCCTTTGTGTGTACTGGACCTAAGTCTTATGTTGTTAGAATAAGAACTGCAGATGAAATTTATAAAATATATTGTAAAAAAGCCAAAGGTCTTACAGATCAATAAAGATACACAAGGATTACTATTATTTGAAAAATTGTTAAAGTTAACGTATGATCGTTGCCGTCTGAAAATAGAAGCTCACGATGAGTCATTACAATGATTATCAAAAAAACCATATGCTACAGTGAAAGGCAATGAATTGAAATACAATTTGATAATGTTGTGATAAAGATGATGTACGAGACGATGACCTACCTCATAAAAAAGCTGCAAGAATAGATGAGTCACAGAATCCTAATGCTAATTCACGGAAGTAACAGAGGAGGGTTATGTTATAGTGTGTCTAATATAACTTTTCAACCTGGGAAATATGGAGGTGTTAGTATTGTTGCTGGTACTAAAATGGTCCAACACACAACCGATAAGCGAATCTTTTATTAAAAATTCATGTCGCACTGCATCATATGGTAAAGGTACATTAATTTCCATTTAATATATTATAAAATATTATCTTGTCTAATGTGATATGTTTAATGTTTTTCCATGTACAAATATTCTGAATAATAAAATGTAAATAATAAAGTTATTTTTATTAACCCTTACATAAAATCATTTTCATGTTTCGAGTTGATATTTTCTGAAAGGGGCGGAGCCTAAAAAGAGATAAACCTAAAAATATTTCAGGTGTTACTATTGGGTTATGTTGTGTGTGTGTGTGTGTTGTGTGTGTGTGTGTGTGTGTGTGATGGTGTGTGTGTGGTGTGTGTGTTGTATTTATTCTTAGTTGATATGTTGGTGATGTGTTGAAAAAAAGTGTAAATTATGTTCTGGGCCTCATTCTTTAAGCCTAATTTGCCTCGGCAGACCAGCAGTTTTATTTTGGTGTTAATTGTGTAGGTTTGTCTTTGTGCATTATTTTTCTTAGTTCATGTTACGCTATGATTAGCTTTATTGAGAGTATATTTGTTGATCAGTATGATAATCAGACAAGTTATGATACCAATTTTGCTAAATAATAGTGTGTTAGTGTAAGATTAACGTTTAATATGTTAGAGTTTATGCTTGAAAAAGTAAGATTAGGTTTAGCCTTGTATACCATGTTAGTTGCTTTTACTGGTGTTTAAGTTGTGGAACTTTGTAATGATTAACAGTTTATTCGTGTTTAAGGTGTGATAGGTTGTCTTTGAACATTATTTTCTTAGTTCATGTAACGATATGTTAGCTTTTATTGATGTAGAAACTTTGTTACGTTAGCATACTTTCGTTGCTTTGAGTATGATAATTAACCAATGCTGTGATAAATTTTAGTGAAATATTACCATGTGTAGTGTAAATTAACATCGTTATGTTAGAGATATGCTTGACCAAAGTAAGAATAGGTTACGTATTTGTATGCTATGTTAGTTACTTTACTTGGTGTTAAGTGTGAACTTTGTTAATGTTGACTGCTTATTCCTGCTAAGTTGTGTTAGTTTGTCTTTGTACATTTTTTCTTAGTTCAGCTTGATGCTTATGTTAGCTTTATTAATGGGTAAACTTGTTACGTTAGAGTATACTCATGGTCATGTATGATAATTACCACAACGTTATTGGTTAAATTTTTGTTAATATTTGAAGTCTTCATCCGAACTCACAAAGGTAGGGTATTAAGAGTATGTAAGTTAGGGTTTCACGTCTTTGTATATGACTATCATAAAAAAATCAAAAGTTAGAAAATTAAAAAAAAAACCAAAATCCAAAAAACGAAGCAAAATAAAAAAATTATAACACAAAGTATACCGAAAATCCAATAAAATTAAAACTTATATCCCAAAAAGAGATTTAAACACCAAAGTATAAATCTAAATAAAAAGTTACAAAAGATATCAAAATTAGAAATAAAAAAAAAAAAACAAAAATTAAAAAAATTTAAAAAAATTAAAAAAAAAAAAATTTAAACAAAAGTATTTAATGAATAAAAGGAAAAACGTTATAAACAAAAAATTAAAGAAAAGGAACATATAAATATTTATAAACATAACAACAATAAAATGAAATCCCAATGAGACAAATAGGAAATTGAAAAGGAAAAAAAAATAAAGTTAGGAAAAAATTAGGAAATTTAAAAAATAATAAAAATCATATATTAAATAAATATACATATTATATATACCTCAATAGTTAAACACAAGATGTATAAATGTAAAATTATCAACAATGTTATAAAAAATATATAGGTAAAAACAATATATTGCAGTGTTTGTTCAACTGTGGTAGGATAAAAAAAAATAATAAAATATATAAAAAGTTAACGTGTTAAATTGAGGAAAAGAGAGAAAATTAGTGGCCAACTTTAAAATATAAATTGCTCAAGTCAGGATCCAGTTATCAAAACCAGTCTTTGAGAAAATATATAGGGATTATCTTTTGGACCACGAGTAACCGGAGCCTATGCCAATTATGTAACGATATTGTACATGATTAGAACAGAATCAGTTATGTAAGCAGTAATGATTTGTATTATATAAACGAATGTTTATGTAGGACTAGAACACCCATCCACCGGTATCCATATAGAAAGCGACGCGTTAGTCTGTGCCTACTCCCAGGACTCTCTATCATATAAGGTCTTCATTCTTCTTTCCTTCCTCCTTGTTCCTTCTCCTACTTCAGTAATACTAATATACCTCCAATACTCTTCTTCAATCCTGGTTCTTTAATAATTTCTTTTTCTTGATTATTAAATATTACCAAAACAAGGTATTGTCTTCTTTTCTCTTAGGTTTCAATTCTGGGTGTGTAACTTCCCTACAATCCGGTTGGTGACTGATTCCAATAGGGTAACTCGCGACTACTTAACTGAATCGACTCCGACTCCAACTCCTCTACCCCAGCCTCACTACTGCCTTTATCGCGTAAGTACTTTAAGTGATGTATATTGCCGTGGACCAAAGGTATCTTCTATCAAAAGCCAAGACTTTAAAGCGACCTCGCACCTCACGTTTACGTGAATATCATTATATTATTATTTGGTGATTCGCAAGTTATAAGGAATACGTTAATTTCATTACGTCATTCCATTATGTAACTTTGAGATTACGATTTATTATATCAATATTATAGCCTCACATCTCACAATTTATTATATTATTTAAGTCCTAAATTATATGCTAATTACATTATTATAATACATTTATGTGTTATTATCTAGAGGTTATTATTATTATATGAGAAATTTGACTTCATTATTCTTACTTGACTATACATGAGAATTAGTGTCAACACATTACATCCTCTATATTAGTTGAGTGATGATTATCCTATCAGGGTCACCATATAAACTCAATCATTTAGTTGGATTGTAGAGTTTTAATCCATCATAAATATATTTACGTTTTGTAAACCCAAGGTTGTATTATGGTAGCATTGCAATATATTATCAACGTAGTCACTATTGTCTATGTGAATACGAAAAAAAGTTTGGAAAAAGGTGGTAGTTATTTGCAACCATGATTCCTAACTTATTTTGAGACGGTTAACGTAACGATAACGTTAACTGTTCCGTGTACATTCGTTTACCGTACCAATTAAACACCCTAGCAGCTGATTAATTCGAATGTTTTAAATTATGATTGATATAATACCTCTATCTGCTTGTAATCTGTTTTTTTAGTATATATTTTCTTAAGGATTAACGTGGGCCTTAAATGGTCTACAACAATCCTACGGCAGCACAGTAATGTAAAAAAGCAGCGATTAAGGGATCGGATCTTAGGGGTATCTCACGACTTCGCACTACGGAAAAATCTAAATTGAATACATCTAGTAAAATAAATTGAGCTATCGATCATTTTTTAAACCATCTAGGAACCTAATAAAAAAAAAAATAAAAATACTTATATGGTGAGCTCAAGCCTCCACCTTGTTGGGGACATAATAAATCCTCAATAAAAAACGGGATTCTATAGGCCTGTAAAAATTCAGTCTCATACCCGAACCTTAAATAAATACCTAGTTTGACGTATATATTTCAAATCATTCATAAAATCTTAATTGAATAATGATGGAAAATTTCCAAGTCTAAGCTGCTCGAATATGTTGAGAATTTTCCAATAATAAACCTTATCCATAGTGAAAGTGGTATTTATTTTTACAGGTGATCTTTAGCCTTCGTACTAGTTGCAGGGCTGCCAATGGAATAAATCCCCAAAATCCTCCGGAGTTGGGGGATCTATATTTGACCTGAATTAATAGGACAGTATAATGCATAAAAAAAATAAGTATAGCTTAAAATGCTAAAAAGGACAAATTTAACGGTAGGTTAGGGTTGCCATGATATATTTAGCGACAATATAAACTGATCAAAAACTGTTAAAAAAATTAGTCAAAATAATTCCTAAAATTAAAAATGGTAAATAAAATATATAATTAAGTACATGAAAATATAAGCTACCAAAAATGTAGCAAAAATTTAACGGTAATTATAATATAGATTATATAATAGTGCGTCTTATTTAGTTCTATGCACACAGGAATATATATGGTCGGTACTATATATCTTTTTTTGACCTTAGCTATGTCATGTTTGGCCGTCATGTTTACACGACCCTATTATTGTGTTATATGATACTAACAAATTAATTTGAGTGCTTGATAGCAGGATCAATAATATACATTATCTCAAAATATATATTTACCAAAAAAAAGACTGTTTCATTTAAAATAAACTAAAAGAGTAGTGAGTGTATATATATGAGTTTCTTATTGATAGTCTGTATGCGTACTTTGTGTAACATACGAAACATAAGCGATCAGAACTGTTAAGTCATGCAGTCAATCTGCGTTTTTTTTAAGAATCTAGTAACAATAATTCGACGTATCTTATAATACTGGAGAATATTTACTTACTTTATGTAAGTGGAAATAATAATCTTTAATCGTAATAAACTAATAGAGAAGTCTGATTACGAGCATAAGTTAGAGTTGAGCGCAGATAGTAGGTAGATTTAGATCGAAATTTAATTAATTAACCGTTAAGTCATATATATATATATATATATTAATCACATATTAATGAATTATATGAATATTGTAAAGTTTATATAATTACTGCATAATATCGTTCGAGCCCTAAATATAATAATACGTTAGGATGCGTATATTATTTTATTATACTTAGCGTCACTTTTAAGTTTACATAGTTTATAGTTTTAAATGACTCGATAGATGTTAAGTATCATAAATTATATATACATACACTATACATATGAAAAAAAATATAAAACTGTATACTGAGAAGTATTATTTATACCGCACAATAACATATTTATTTTATATCTAATAGTAACCTTTAAAATTTCTTATCCATATATATATATACGTATTATTTAGCACTTATATTAAAATTCCCTACGTTTTACCTTCTCATAGCAAATATATAATTAGTGAGGCGTTTAGTGTGACTTATATTAACTTTATCTTAATTTAATAAATTTATTATACATAAAATATACTTTCTAAATTTATTCAATATTCACTTTCTCTAATTTTACAGCATACTATAATTAATAATTATGCTAGTAAAGTATCATTATAACTTATAATACCAATATACTTGGAAAAAAAAGTTTTTGAAAAATAATATAAAAATATATAATAATTATCTGCCCTATACATATTAGTATATAACTAATTAAAGTCCTCTACTCTCTCTCTCAATCACTTATATATATACATTACTTATATATTACTCTCTATATATGCTACTTTCTTTACTACTACTACTCTATACTCTTACTATACTCTCCTTCTATCTACTCTCTATCTCATACTATATATATATAATTTATATATATATATATATATATATAATATTAATAATATATATATATATAATATATAGAATTATATTAAATTAATATATATATGTATTATATAATATATATATAATATATAATATATATTATATATATATATAATTAGATATTAATATATATATAATAATAATATATATATACTATATAATATATATATTATATATAATTATATATATAATATATAAATATATATATATAATATATATATATATATATATAAAAATATATAATATATATATATATAATTATATTATTATATATATATATAAAGATTATATATATATATATTATTATTAATAATATATATATATATATTAGATTAATTAATATATATATTATATAATATATAGATATTTAATATTTTGATACAGTGTATACTACTTATGATCATTATCTGATGATCGTTATATATATTGACTGCTTAAATATTAATAGATAGTATTAAAAGACTAAGTGAATTTCAATATAAATGTAATAATAATTAAATATCAATATATAATATAATAATAACATAATAAGTACTGTTGGTGATCAGTATCATACGATATATAGTTACCAATTGTCTTTTATTGATATTTATAATAAATTATTATAATAACAGAAATATGTTATATATGTATATGTTAAGACTTATATATATATATGTGATAATAACAAAAGATAATCAATATCTACGATACTACGTAACTTCAGTTTTATTACTATGCGAAAAAAGACCACCAACATTATGATTTCTGAATACTTCTAACATCTACTATCTATATTAGGAACTATTGGTATACTTTAGTCATTTTTGAAGTTTATTTTATTCATATTATATATAATCTAGTAAATCTCCTGCTGCTTGTGCAGGTGAGATATTTTATGAATCTCTGATCAGTCTGTAACTATTCCATTCTCTAAGTTTGAGGGTCATACATCGATTTTAAGAGGCACATCTAAACCCGTTGCATGACTAGCGGCCCTACCCACCGGAAGTCGTCTATAAATACATTTTATCATGTTTCGTGAGAGCACTAATATGACTTTTTTCAACGTATTAACTATTGCGGCACGTATATACTAATAGCTTGACCATTGTGTGTGGTGGTATCAGTATGAAGGTAGATTCAATCGTTATATGTCTTTGAAACCTTACGAAGTTATATACGGTAAATGTTCTTGCAGATCGACATATGGAATGAGCACATGGCAAAGTTAATCTAAAGCCATTATAGACTTATTTAGGGAATGTATAGGTATTAAGAGTTGAATTTCCATTTCTTTACTTTGATTTTTAGATACATAGTGTTGTATAATAAATAAATTTTATAGATAAATTTTATCATTATATAATTTATATTGGAATATGTCATCGGAAAGAACGGTTTTTTATCGGTTCAATAAAATCTCAAGCGAATAGTTACTCAGCCATTGAGCTTACTTCTAGACAGATCACGAGGTACTTCTGCAGAGGTATTAACCAACCTAGCATGAGAGATGATCAAGCTCCTGGACACCGAATATAGAATGAAAATAGTTTCTTTAAAAACTTAGAAATATGTGTGATCGATTGGTCTTGTTACGAAGGCCAGTCTTTCTGAATCTCCTTCGCACCCCTATCTTTTTTTGTCCTGCCTTCCTATAAGTCACATATATGAAGGAATAAACGTATTTCTCCAATCCCACCTCTGATTTTTACGATTTCTCTCCACGTACACCCATCTGACTAAATGCAGAAGAGCAACTGATATTCAAACTCACATGCAACTATAATGTATACACTAATGTTTTTTTTTCTTCATGCGACTTAATATATAAAGAAACACTGTCGGAAAATCCTAATTATCCAACTATCCTAGCACAACTGACCAAGCTATTCTACTTAAAGGATGTAAATAATTCTAAAGGCGCCACGTTGAACTAGTTATTTTTAAAATCTACTAAAACTTGCTGTTATTCTTTTGTCCAGTGACCAATTTTGCATCTTAGGAAGCAGTTTTGTTACATTATAAATTCTTAAATAATGTCATCTTGCATCAGATATTTAACCTAATTATTATTAAATTACATCTATTCTCTTCATTTCTCATTCTCATTCTCACATTATTTCTCTCATTCTACTTCTCTCATTTCATCTTCTCATCTATTCTCATTCTCTTTCTTTATCTATTCTATCTCTAATCTCTCTTCTATTTTCTCTCATATCATTAGTAGAAAATTTTATTTTTTAAATATATCTATTAATTTTAATATAATTAGAAAAACGATTTATAATGCATTTACTCACTATTATTAATATAATTATTATTATTTATTCATATAATTATTATATTTATTATAATATTATCATTAATTATATTTATTATTATATTATTACTATTATTTATTAATTTATTTATATATTATGTTATTATATATTAATTATATAATATATAATATTATAACTATATGATTATATAATATATATAATATATTATATATATATATATATATATTATATATATATATATATATATATATATATATATATATATATATAATATTATATTATATTATTATATTATTAATAAATAATATATATATATATAATATATATATATATATATTAATATATATTAATATATATGTATATAAGCGTCTGTTATAGCCGTCATATGTATCCTAATAATAACTAATATTAAATGCTACTAAGTACAAAAAATCTATAAAATTGTAAAAGCGCTGTGAATGGCATACCAAACACCAGTCTTTGTTGTTAAAAAAATAAAAAATAAAAAAAAAATAGGAAAAATAAACTTAAAAAAAATAAAAAAATATGGATATAATATATATATATATATATATAAATATATATATAGTATACTCAAAAAACTACTAATATAGCTATACATGACGTATAAAATGAGTATAATACATTGGTCAAATCCTGTGAGTGAGTAAAATTTCGCATGAAAATTTTTAAAAGCAACAAAATTAATTTATATAGAATTATGAATATAATTAAATTATAATTAATAATTTTAGAAGGCCTATTTAGAGACCTATTATTGGTTTCTATTACTATGCGTTATAATAAATATATAATTAAGATCATTCATTTTTAAATTTTCTTATTTATTATTTTTATTACTAAGAATACCCCAAGGGTATTACCGCACCGATGCAGTGAGCGAGTGAGGGTACTGTGAGGAAAAAGTATTCACCCCCTTCTGTATCCCCCGTCGACTTGAGAGCCCGCTAATTTTTATTATTTTTTTTTTATTTTAATTTTTATTTTTATATTATTTACATTATTTTTAAAAAATAGCAAACGTAGAGTGACAAAAGCTCGTGAATTGGTTTTGTTCGTAAGTGTCGTACTTTCGAATATTTCATTTTTAAAACAATATTTAACAAAATGTGATTTTAAAAATTATTTAATATATAAATATACTCGAGCTATTGATTATGAATTTTCTATGTCCGTTAACCACTTTGAAATTCATGTTATATATATAGTTAATTCATATATTTAATAAGAAGGCAAATATATTAAAATAAAAAACAAAATAAAAATAAATTATCAAAATACTGACCCATTGTTATTAAATCATTAAATTCACATGAACCATATATATTATAATATATATATTAATATATATATATAAATATATATATAATTTATATTATAAATAAATATATTATTTAATTTATATATGTATATATATATATAATTATATATATTATAAATATATAAAATATAAATATATATTACTAATACATATTAATCTAAATATATTATATATATTAATATATATATATATTATATATATATATATATATATATAATATATATATATAGTATTATATATATATATATATAATATATAATATAATATATATATATATATATATTAATATATATTATATTATTAATATATTTTATATAATACTTAAAATTGAGTGAAATTGGTAAACTTTTGGATCTTTCTTTCGTTTGACTATCATACATAACCAAACAGGCCTGACAAATAATGGTAAACCTACACTCCAGGTTATATGTCTGGTTCCACTGTGTCCAATTTCTTTTATGAGTGCAAAGAGAACAATAGATCAGAGGTCACAGAAAAAATGAGATTACAGATATCAAACATATATATACCATACTAAAAAGAAATATATAATCCACATGTAATATTTAAAACTTTCAACACATACTAGCAGGTAGATAGACGAAATAACGCGAGAGAGTGCATTCAGTAAATACACAGTGAGTAAGAATATTTTAGTGCTCTGGTGTCCAATTATGCTAAATTAGAACACATATAGATAAAGAGGAAATAATTAGTTATAATGTATTTATAGAATTCTAGATGAGTTATAATCATATGCTGTAAGTAAGTATTAATAGGTGAGTCCTGGAGAGGAGAAGTTCACGCATCAGAGACCTTTTATTGGTTACTCGTTAAAATAAATAGACTGTGCTATGATTGTGTATGAAAATTAGTCGTCGACAGTCACTGACGTGCAGCTAATTTTGGATTATCTTAGAAGTTATGATACCCCAGGGGTTGTCAAACTATTATCACTCTGCATCTTTGCTGAGGCTATCAGTGATTGGATCTATCTGTCGCGCACATCAAAAAACACAGAGAAGTTTAGGTTGTACTATTATGTCTCCCCCCGCGCCGAGAGAGAGAGTTCTCTCGGTACCCCAAGCTTCTACGTTTGTATTTGGGGATTATCGCGCTGTGCGTGTTGTACATCTCAGACCCCATGACCATCCCTACTTGGCGCATATGATATAGAGACTCCTCCTCCCCCTTGGTTTACCCCGGTTCCCAGGTCGTCGCAGACTCCTCACTCCATTTCCTCATACAAGATGATTCTTTTATTACCATTATACCCAATATTATTACTATACATGTATATATTTTATATACCATTTAGTGTTATTTCTTTTACTGGGCTTACCTTTGTATAATACTTTATTTTTATTTAATCTATTTATTTCAAGTAAAACACTTAAGATATGATACTTACACGAAAGAGCCTGACTTGAATTAACCCCAATATGTATTCTGCTAATCAATACTGTAGTAGTATTAATATTATGCCCAGGAGAACCAAGATATAAGAATATTTATAATAATTATTAACTATAACTTTGTATTTAGCAAGCATATCTTGGCATTACTTTGGAAATGAAATTATCGAGAGACTCAAGATAAGTCTTTGAGGCTTCCCATATTATTATATAGGTCTATGTAAAACGAGTGATGTTCGAAAAATCTACGTCTAAGTTATGGATATTAAATGGACGAAGAAAAGGTCTAAGGTTTCTTGTGCTTCTATCGTATATGCGTGAGTATAATGACCATATAATGCACATCACCACCGACGTACCCTTATATAATATGTTTAGGTTAAATAAGTAAAGGCTATCAAATATCGTTACTATAAGATATAGAGTCGATAATAATATATTATGAAGATCACGCTATTTGCGCTAAACCCAAGACAAATTATAGACAGAATTCCAATGGTACCCACTCTACTCCGTACGACTGTTCTCCAATCCACTATGTTGGATTTACATCTTGTACAATTTTCTCTAGTATTTCACAAGCGATTGTGCGTCTGAATATGATATGAATATTAGCCCGAGTATTGCGATACGAGAGCTGACTACGATTGCACTAGTTTCACTCGTATAGCTATGTGTTAAGTATATGAAAGAAAGATTACTTTTTACAGCCGATGAAAGCAATTCTGAGTTGGCTCGCTCATGAATAGAGAAGCCACAATCAATGAAATATCACTATTAAGTACGTGAAGAGTTAAGTCTCTTCAAGCAAAGATTTCATGTAGCTATTATAGCATTCTAGACTAAGTGAGTGAGATAAAGACTGTCTCAAGGACTCAAATGTATAAATTATATACTATTTTAAGACAAGAGTTAAGGTTAAGTACCTTCTTCCTATTAATTCATTATTATTGAAGTAAGATCATTAAGTATACTGTTAAGGAACTATTATCCCATGTGATACTTCTATATATTAACTCACAAATGGGTAGTATATCCTATATATCAAATGTAGCAGCTCCGAGTGCACACACGAAGAAGCATGAATTGCGAATTGTTTATGGATAGTTCAACAAGAAGAGATGATATATAATTTATAATAAATATCTTAAATTATACCATACTAGTTTATGCATCGATTCGCAATGGTCTAACTCAAACAATACTGGTATAGTAATATGAAAAATATATTAGTAATAATTAATATTCAAGTAAATAAGTCATAGATTTAGATGATAAACATTACCTAAGTAGGTCTAAATATGACGTTGATTTTGTAAGAATGGTCATAATAATTCTTAGCATGTGTAGGCTTAAGACAAAGCGTATAATACTATAAAGTACCCTTGTTTCATATTGTCATTGTGGGATTAAATAGGAAACAAAGAAAGTGAACCACTGGATAAAAATTGTATGGTCTCTTGCTAAGGTAAAATATGACTGTTAGGTGCATCATAAATAATCTAATAATAATACACACTATCTATGTCGAGAGAATGGAGCGATGCAAATGCACATGTACCAGTACTCTCCTGAACAGAGCGGATGAAAAAATCTACTTTATATATAGCCCCATACAACCACATCTAAACCTTTCCATGTTATCTGCATGACAAGCTATATTTGTTAGGGCCCATATATACAAATATTGCATACGTCAGGAGAATGTTGACTATATGAATTTTAGTATATACTTAAGTCTAGAAATATTGTTCAGGGTCTGTTTCTATGGTAGAGTATGGAGATATAGCTCGAACGCTAGCAAAATCGTACTAATCTGCCCCTCAACTACATCGTCCAATATTCAGTGTGCAGGATATGAGACAAAGTCTTCTATATATCAGAATATTCTCAGGCATGATATAAACATGAATCCTGAAGCGCAACAGACATTGCCTCTGTGCGAAAAGTTTTGTGTTGAGATGTATGTGTCAGAAAACTTTTGTGGGCAACCCAGTATATATACAGTTACACAAAGTCAAATATCATAAGTATATGCAAGACTGCGATACAGCCACATACTGATATGACTTTACATGCACTCTCATCATACAATATTGAATGGCTATTATTTAAATATGATGACGATAGTTTTATGAGAGAAGTTCCATCTGTCCGATAAGAGTAGAATGATGCGACTATTTAGATCGTGTGTTTCTACACGAATACACAATCGGTATAAGTGTCATTATTCAGTGATAGATATGAAGGAATACAAAGGATTGCATAGTCCAATCAAAAAAGATATGCTAACAGGTGATAGAAGAAAGATACCAAGGAAAGATGGATACACACATGTAGGCTAAGTAGCTATTGTCGCATGTAGACACTAATATCAATACGTCGATATGGTCTACTATCAGTTGCAATCTCACAGTTCATGAAGAAGAGCTCAGTAAGGTATATATCTATCTGATGGGTGGAAATTTCCCCGCAATAATATGCGTTAGGATTGTCAATTTTTGTACTGAATTGCCGAATATAGAGTTATTTGAGAATCTTACCCTCACACTAAATGATCCTGATATCAATATTTCATAATAGGTTCAGTCACTCTTATATATGGTGATGTCACTTTGACTACTACTGAATTTACATCACATTTCTGCATCTCTTCTCTCTCTCTCTTCTATTACTCTCATCTTCTCTTCACTGTTTCTTTTGTGTAAATACGTTTTACAAAACCTACCTTAAAACATACATATTGTATTGTTATTAATAATTAGTATTTTGTTAGACTACACCCTGTATTTACTCAAAAACTAGAGCCAATTCTAAGTAGAAAAACGGAGGTCATTATTCGGTAATCATGAGTAAGCAATAACTAATATAGTTTAACCTATTAAAAATGAACCTTATCAATGTTTAGTGCCGCCAATAAATCTTTATTTGGCCATTTATTATTATAATGTAGTTATGTGTGTGTGCGCGCGCGTATGTGGTGTGTATTGGTATGAGTGATTGTGTGTTATGTATTTAGAAGATATATGATTACTTTATAAGTTATGGATTTAGTGTGAGTAATGATATCTTAACATAGACGACATACAGTTAATATAGATGCATATTTAGGGATAGGGAGGTGTAGTGAGTATTTTAAAACGGTGCCTTGTGTAAGGTCTATTATAGGCTGTTATGTTGGGAAAGAGATGAATTGGATTAGTATATGTATGATATTTATTATATATATATATATAATATATTATATAGATATTATATATATATATTACTAATATAATATATATGATATATATATATTATATATTAATATTATATATATTATAATTATATAATTAATATTAATATATATATTATAATATATGTATAATATATATATATATATATATATATATAATATTAATATATATATATATATATATATATATATATATATATATATATATATATATATATTATATATATATATCATTATATATTTGCGTCGTATGTGATATCATTTATATATTAATAGTAACGCGTTGTGCTGTATCTTTATTTAATTTAAAAAAAAATGTATAGAAATTAAGTTTCCTTTATTTTTATTTTGTGACAGTATTGAAAGGCTTTTTCTTTTATGGTTCTTATGTATCTTACACCAGATATACATATATGGCAACTGCCTAATAGAGCGAGAAGCGTTCGCCTATCCTTTAGGAAAATAGGATCATAAGTGTATACGACGTTATTCAATGTCGTGACAGTTATATTACAGTTCATAATTTTTGTTACGATAATTACGGTTATTAGTTACATTTCTCAATTTTGTTACGAATCATAACATTGAGAAAAAAATATATTTATTTTAAATTATTTTAGTTATTTTTGCCTCTTATTTTAGTGTTCGAAGATTTTTGAATTAGCAGAACAATAAAACAAAAGAAGTTAATAATCCACTAAATCATCGACGCCGAAATTGATATTATTATAACTATTCAATAAGGAATGTTGTCCAATTTTTCTGGTTTACTTCTTAGAGGACTTTTATTTTTTTTACCAATCATTTGATCAGCTTATTTCCTATTTCCTGGATGAAGAGTGGCCATGTTTCATATGTTCCTTCACTATAAATCGTTAGAAATAATTAGAATATTATATATATATATATTATATACAATATACATATATATTATATAAATATATTATATATATATAATTATATTATATATAAATATATTATATATTAATAAATATTTTGATATATATATAATATTAATTAATATATATTAATATAATTATATATTTAAAAATATATATAAATTATATATATATAATATATATATATATATATATATATATATATATATATATATATATATATATATATATAATATATATATATATATATTATATAATATATATATAAATATATGATATATATATTATATTATAATATATAAGTTTCTTTTTTATCTACTCTCTTTGACCACAGATATTTAGTAGGGGCTAGGTGCACAACATTCACCGGACATAGAAAAGCTAAGTAGAGGTACCAGCCCTTCGCAGCCAAAAGCCATCCTAGGGTTTCATAATACCGCCAAAAACCCCTACTGTGTTTTCTTGGAAATAAAATGGTTCATCCAGTTGGCCAGGCCCTACAATATCTAATGTACTCACTCACAATAACCCCGCCATATCATATCTACTTAATATGCTAACCTTTCTGTTTGCCTTCTCCAAATCACTATATCCATTATTTCGTAATATAATATATATATATATTATTATTCTTAAGTTCCTTTACAGATTTTAATACATACTCATTTCTTCGGGCTCCCAGCCGGTCGATTCCTCAGCACACTCATAATTATAAATCCGCTTATTACCAACCTACTAGCATCCCATCCATTCTAACATATAATACTAAAATACCATATTTTAATACCACTCTCATCATTTATATTATCTCTATATACTATATTCACGCCTTATTCTTCACAACATACAACTCCATAACACTTTCATTCCTCAATTATAAATTTTACTCACAGCTAATAATCTCCTGAGAGCATCCACCTGAATAAACTACTATAGGACCTTTTATTCTAGCTTTCTATCAACCAATCGATAGGTCACGTTTATTGTAATTCACACTTTTTTATTATGGTTTCTTAATAAATTGCTCTTCGTACTATAGTAATAACCAATCTAATCCTGAATAATTCAGATGGGTAGATCAGCACGAGTCGAGCGACATATAAGAGACACAAGAACACCTATAAGCATTCAGCTAAAGGAGAATATTAATATAGACTTTTTTTTACCAGACAGATGCGAGCCACCACTCAACCGCCACTTATCAGCGAATCGCACATAATCTCAGTACGACTCGTGTGGATGGCTATTTACGTCTCACTCGACCAGACTGATGAGGACCCTGAGTCACCAATAGTGTCAATAGCGGTGAATATAGTATTAATTTGTTCGTCACATTCTCCCACTCCTCGCACCCAGTTGCGATATCCTCTAGACGAGACGCCTTTTCGCATCGATCTTGACGAGTGTATGTCGTCCTCTCCACTGAGCCTTAGCCCGACCGCGTGGCTCCGCCTCTATAGTTATAAATTATAAAATACATCAAATTATACTACATACTATACAAAACCACACTCATTTATACATTATTAATAAGTACGCAATATATCCCATTTATATTATGGAAATAACATACAATAAATACACTATAAGTACATATATTATAACATTATAATATAATTATTACTTATCAGTGATATACTAATATTATTTAAATAAAACTAAACACTTATTAATTTCAATACAGCAAATTCTAATATATTAATAATTCACTGATACATAAATCTATATACTAACGAATACACTGGTTATATATAATTTTAAATATTGTTTATGATATAAATTTTAATTACTTATTATAATTTTACTTATGCTACATGATTTATTAAACACTAAATTAAATATATTAGTTCATATCAACTTAATATATTCACTACTATGCACCACTACTTACTTATATATATTAATATTATTATTATCAATACTTTTCATTACTGGAACTTATTATATTATATTAAATAATAGCTAAATAAAGCTTTTAAAAATATATAATGGTAAATAATACTTTTATTAAAACTTATATATTATCCAGGTATGAATAGATAGTTCGTTAAAATATTTATTATCTTTCAAATGACTCGACGATTGCCATGGGAAACGTAACTTCACATTCTACAATGTATATTTTAAATTTCTAACTTTATTAATTTTATTTTTTATTCCACAATGACTTAATTTTCCAAAATAGCCAAAGGAATGATTTTAAAAATTTTTGCAGCTCCTCAAACCTAGATTAGATATGAAATAAATTAAATGTTTAAAAATTGTACATTTTTAAAATCCAAAATAGAAATTTTTTTCCTCTTTAGTTGACAGTCACTTTTGAACAAAAGCATTTCTTTCTCTCTCTTCTTTCTTCTTACAATTTCTGCAGTCGCTTAAATTTCTCAACCGCTTCATCACTTCAATAAATCATCTCTGACTATCCTTCTTCTTTCCAAATTATCTCTCTTCTGGTCCTTCTGTATTTGGCTCCCCTCTAGTTCCATTCGTCCACACACGACATGGTCGAATCATAGGGCCAGTACGTTTTACGGATCGTAACTTTAATTTTTTTTTACTTTTTAACAAACAGAATACCCAAGGTAAACCGCAAAAATGGGCAGGAGTCGGGGTCTCTCGGTCTTTCCGGGGAACGACGGTAGACTATTTCCTCCCCTCTACAAATTCCAAATTATTAAAAGACATTTGGTATTTGGGTGTCGCGGGGGCTTCTCGCGCCCCTCCCCTACGGGGTATGGAAAACATGCCCCCCCTCTGTCCCCCGTCGGCTCGAGCCCCCTAATTTTTTTTTTATTCCTATTTTATTTTTTTACATATTTGTATAAAGTAGCTTTATACGCTGATTCAAATATGTAATGGTTTTCTTTAAGGTCGGACTTTTTGGGAATTTTAGTTTATGACACATAATGTTTTTTTGTTTTTTGTTGTGTTATCAGTTTTTGTAATAAGCTTTATACGCTTGATTCCAAAATATTTAATTGGTTTTCTGTAAGCTGTCGTACTTTTTGAGATATTTCATTTTTAAAACAAATATTTAAAATTTAAATTGAGATTTTTAAAAATTATTTAAAAATACTTCGAACTTTGTGAATCATGTCCAGTTATCCAACTATAATAAATTCTATAATTAGTTGGTATATTCTAATATATATATATATAGAGTATCAAATATAATAATCTTTAAAAATAATACAATAAAAAATTATTCAAATATATATTCTGACCATTGGTATATAAAACCAGAAAAGGTGATACTAATATATATATATTATATATATATATATATATATAATATTAATATATATACAGATATATATTATATATATAATATATATATATATAATATATATATAAATTATATATTACTTAAATATATATAAATATTAGATATAATATTAATATATTAATATTAATATAACATATATATATATAATTAATAATATAATAATTAATATATATTATATAATATAATATATTATATATTAATAATTATTATATATATATATATTATATATATATATATATATATATATTATAATATATATATATATATATATATATATATATATATATATATATTTAATTAATATATATATATACTAATATAATTAATATATTAAATATATATATATTATATATAATATATATATATTATAGATATTTAATATAATTACAATGTCGAATTTACTAAAGAAGTTACCTAATTACAAATTTTAGTGATTAAATTTTAATATGTTAGCATACTATATATATAACGGACTATGGAAAAATAAATATATTATAACTAGTTTTATTTTACTACAAAATATATCTACTAATTAATAATGATTCATATTTTAAATGGGCTTTGCAAACCGAAGCCACTTCGCGATATGTATTAATATATAGACAATTAGCACTCCATAGAATAATTAATAAACCTTATTTAATATCACGGTATCATTAAAAATTTTATATATAATAATTATTATATAATATAATAATATTAAATAATATAATCTTACATATTCCTACATTCACTCAAGATCAAGCTCCTCCCCAGGCCAAGGTACCTTTTTTGCAAGCCTGTCAGGTGTGGCGCAAGGCCAAGCATCCTTTCTTTCCTTTGGCCTCGAACCTCTTGATTCACTGAGTAACAAGCCTCCACTCATACAAAATCTCCTTTACTCTATGATGCTACCAGAAAGTTTTATACCATGCTAAGATTTCACTTCGATGTAAAGAATTATAATAACTCCAAGGCAATGAAGAGATATATCACCATTACAACTAGAGCTGAGCTTTATTCTATCTTTCTCTCCATATTGAGCATACTAATCCACCCTAACACAAATTAGATATTCACTTCCAACGCATAGCTTTCCTGAAGAATCGATGTTTCTACTAGACCATGCGTGAACATAAGAGCGTTTCTCGATGCTGTCCAAGAGAGTTATATATCATAGCAAAAAATAAAGTAGCATACAATCAGCGGACCTGATTGTTTGTGCTAGCAAGCCTCTGTCGCTCTTAGAACTTCTTAACTGAGAAGCAAAAGTCTTCTTATTCAAAATGCCAGAAACTAGACTCGTAGATCAAAGTATCTCATTTCTTTCGCTTTAATTTGTGAATATAATAATATCCTACTCCTGAGAGTATATTTCTTAGTCATATAAAGATAAGTTGTAGGTACTTATAGTTATATATTTAACTATAAATAGTATTTCATTTGACAATATAAGTAGTAATATATATATATATATAATGTCTAAAATAAAATAGATTTATACGGCTTTATTCTAAGGTACAGGAATATTTCCGAAGTGCATCTATCTATATAAAAACTTTTTAATAATAAATGCACCGATCCTAGGAAAAAGGCTATATTATATATACTTTTGGATCTATGATAATAGTAACGTAATTATTCATATCATAACTATAATGACAATTGAGCTAGTACTATCTTTTACTTAATGCCAGTAATTTAGCAAAGCCATTGCAGCGACACATGTCGGCCTCAGTTGTGATGTTTTTCACCACAGCGGGCGGCAAAATTCTGGAGGGCGGCAATATTTCCCCTAGCAGCGGTTCTATACATCTTTATATAGATCAAACTTAGATAGATGATGCTGGTGGATATTTGTGTACTTCTTAAGGTGATATATAATGACGGTGAGTTAGTAAATATATATAATTAAAAATTAAACTATAGGTATGTTTAGTTAAATTACCATTGTGGTGTGGTGAATTGGTCCACTAAATATAAAGAGAAATAAAAAAAAATTTAATTTTTATTTTTTTTGCTCATTCAATAACCACACAGTAATACTACAAGTTTTATTTAGATTATCTTTAATTCTAGAGAGTTTTTATATTTTTTAAAAAAAATAATAAAACTCCTTCCATTATGAATTTTCACAACTAAAAAATATAACGATATTGAAGACCATATATTTTTTTTTTAACTGTTGTTTTGCAAAATATAAGAAGTTTATGGACAGCATTTTTAATGTATATATGTGTTTTCAGTGCTATCACAGTGAGTTATGTTCACCGCTTTCTAAAACTGGCCAAACTAATTTCTTTGTTCCAAACAGTGGCATAGTGGTGAAATCGCCTGGCGGCCTAACTTGGGCCCGATCATCCCCCCAATAAAAATTGATGATGGGGTTGAACGTCGCCAAGATGCATTGATTATTCGTCTGTTATTTGTGATGGTGAATATGACAACGCATTCGGTATTAAAATGGCTAATTTACAATATGAATAAACACGTCTACTTATATTAGAGCAAAAATTAAAATAAAAAATGAAGAATTTATATGAATTACAATCCTTTTGTTCAAAAAAAGTGTTCAAAATTTGTCCCACGAATGGGGTAAATTGGGTAAAACATTGTATTTTTATTTTATTTATCATTATTTAAAATTTTTAATTACTTATTACTAATTTAATTAATAAAAATCTTCTATCATTAAGTAAAAATAAAATATAAAATTGAATTTAATACATAAAAGAGGAGCGAACTTTAAAAGATTGGCCCATTCAGCCCAACAATGGTGGTCCTGACTTCACCCTCAAACTGAGTCTAAATGATCTTTATTTAAACTTTAAATAAAACTATTATTCTTAGAATTACATTATTTTGTTTGTTGTGTGGCTTATGACTACCATGGGCCTTGATTTTCGAGGAAAAAAAAAAATCCAGAAACGTGTAATTAGGGGGAAAAGTGGGGAGAGAAAGTTATACCTAAAGTGGCCAACGTCACCCCGCCCCACGCTATATAGCCGCGGATTATATATATTTATTATAATAATTATATATATACTATATATATATATACTATATTACATATTGTATATATTTATATATGGCCAGCCTCTAGAATTAGGTGCCCCCTGTATCAAAAAAAAAAAACACGATATCTTGATAAAATGATAACACAATAGGAATTAGTAGCGTTAGCACTGTAATGCAAGAACTAGAAAAAAAAAAAAATTATAATTATTAAATTTAATAAACTCCAAAAAATATTATAATCGTACGTTTCCAAAACTTAATTTTTTTAAACATTGATAGCCCATAAAACAATAACACGTTTTCTCTTATATTCCCTGTTCACATACCTTTTAGGCGAGAATAACTAAAATTAATGGCAAATAAAAAAATTAAAACGAAATTAAAAATTAAAAGTTAAAGTTAAAATTAAAAAATTAAATTTGCATATAGTTTAGGTTAGGTCAGTTTAGGATTATATTTAAGTTTTCTCGTAGAACATCTTATCTGGATGCATAGAGTGTGTGTGATGTGGTGTGTGTGTGGCGCGCGTATGCTTCGCCTTACATTGCAAAAGAAAATATTGGGTGAACTCATGACTTTGGAACAGCAAAAATTTGGGGATGAGAGAATTAGTTATTATTGTTACTTTTTTTATCTCACTTATTTTATTTCTTCTTTCATTTATTATTATTATTCCTTTTTTTTTAATCTCACTTTAAATTTTTTTCTTGTTCATTTTCCTCGTTACAATATGCGCGATTTCAAAAAAATGTATTCAGTTTTTTTAGCTACCGTAAAGTGGCATTTTACCCATTCTACATTGGTCAATATAAGTTCTGGGGCTGATTATATATACTTATTATATATATATATATATATTATATATATATATATATATATATATATACTATATATTATATATACTATATATGATATTATATATATATATATATATTATATATTCCAGAGGTGAAAAGTTCCGCAATTCGCGGAATTACCAAATAAATGAGGAATTGCAATTGCGATAATTTGACAAATGTTGTGGAATTGCAGTTAACGGAATGCCTATATCATTCCGCCAGTTAGAGGACTACCAAAAAAATTGTAGTTTTAGTGGAATGCCAAAATTTTATAGTCCACAAATTTTTACACGGTGGCCATCTTTGTACGTTTGATAGCAACAACGACAAAAATGCGTTATTTTTTTTTCTTTTTGTTTTTTTTTCTCTTTCTTCGAAAGGATCATGTGTTTCAAACATTTTCCTTTTATTTCTGATGTAAATTTATCATATTATAAACCTGACTCATCTGAAGTGTTACTATTAATCGGGACCCCGATTTCTCAGTATCGATAATAGTTTAGCTTCTCTAATTCGTCCTATTAAAGGTTATATTCAATATTGACCATTATTCGAGCACCACTTTTTCTTAATAGCAGACGTTATATTTATGATTCACATTGCAAAAAAGTAATTTGTTGGTTATCAAATTTTGGCTCTGATGTTTTCAATTTTATCACTGAAGGGCGGGTAACATTGAGAATAAATTTGTGTTTTTTTTACTATAAATTTCTGAGAATGTTGCGTTATAATTACTGCGGTAAACAATACAATGCTTAACACGTTAAAATAAACAGTGGTAATTACTATATTTAGTAATTACAATACTTAAATGTGAGAATAAAATTATGGTTGTAAAAAAATTGCATTAACATGTGTCTTAGTAGCTTAATTCCATTCGTAAAAGATCATATCCTATGTTATATATATTTTACATATTTTATAAATTATTACTATAATATTTAATATACCATATTTTTACCATAATATATGAAACGTGTCACCACCAAAATTTCAGATAAATTGTATTGTTACAGCATTACAGTCAACAGATAAATGGGATGAATTAAGAATGTACAGCTGAAGATATTATTTCTTGAACAGTTATATAATATATATATAATATATATATACTATTATATATATATATATATATTTATATATATATATTATATATATAGTATATATATACTATATATATATATAATTTTTCAAACTTTATTTGTTTTTATATTTCCCTACGAGGAAGAACCTACTAGGGAAGTAATTATCCGGTTATCCGGCCGATAACATTGATATCCGGCCGGATAACCGGATAGTCAAAAACTTGGGCGGTAAGGCCGGATACCGGATAAGTTGCCGGATATCCGGCCCATCCCTAATATATTATATATATATATATATATATATATATATAGGGCTTGATGAAAAAAATGTTTTTTTTTTTTTAAAAACTTTTTTTTTTAAAGTTTTTTTTTTTTCTTTAGAATTACCTCTTTTTATGTATATTAAAGATCTTTTTGTTTTAAATTATACAGTAGTACCAATACCCCTTGTTGGCCTCACAAATGTACTTTTAATGCACATATCATAGTATACTGTAGGTTTTGATAGATCTATTTATATTATATATATATATAATATATATATATATATTATATATATATTTATATAATTATATATTATATCAAAAAAAGGGATGGTTATTAACAGGTGGTTTTCGGGTGTCAGGAGAAAATGAGGAATGGTAGGAAGATGATTGATTTCTGTGAGGGGAGAGGTATATGTGTCAAAGTAAGTTACTTCTCCTTAAACACAAGAGTAATCCATAAGATATACTAGGTTGGTGTAGGTTAGGAGATGAGTATCGAAGTTGAAAAGTATGATTTGATTTTGCGTTGGTGAAGGGAGATGTTTGAAGTATGTGTTGCATGTTAAATCAGTGAGGGGTTAGGAATGGGATTATTCGATCATTCATTTGTTCTATGTAAAATTAGTTAGTGGGGACTTGGATGGGAAGGAAGGTGATACGGAAGGACGAAGAGGGTTAAAATTAAGAGGCTGAGAAGTTTATGAAACAAGGGTAATAAGGACTAGTATGTTTAAGAACGCTCCGCAAGTAAATCAGTTGGAATGTTGAACAGTTTGAAACTGAATAAAACTGTGGAAGCAAATGAGAGGGAAGCAATTGTTAGCAGCTGCAAAGAAGGTTGTGGCGTGTTGCTAAAGTAGGACAGTAAGAATATCAACAGTGAGTAGTGGAATGAAGACCGGTGATGCAAGTGCGTTAAAAGTTAACAAAGAAGCGTGGTTGAATGTACTAAAAGCAAATAATTGAAGTTTCCAAAAGAAAGATGCTTGGAGAACTATATAAGAGGAAAAAAGAACTGGCTAAAAGATGTGGCATATTATAAGAGAAAAATAAGAGGTAACATGAACAGCTTTGGAAGGGATGAATGGGGACAACAAGGGAATAGGAAGCTCTTCTGGAGGATGCCACGAAGGGTTAAAAAATTAGCAAAAGGGGAACCTCGCTCAGCAATAATGAATTAGGATGGTGTTTTTGTAACTGATGAACTATGGATGTGAGTGGAGTGTGGAAAAAATCTGCTATAATATTGGCAGTAATGAAGAAGTGATAATGACTGTGTATGGGTTTGAAATGCGCTGCAAGGAAGGCAATAGTATTTTCGGGGATGAGGTTATTAAGTTAAAGAGGAGAAATGGGGTTAGAGTGAGAAAGTTGAAGATGGAAAACCCCCATTTATAGAGGGAATTACTG
>JABUQX010083057.1:70000-72500 GCA_015478945.1 Trachelipus rathkii | reverse complement strand
GTCTAACCTCTCTAATAGTTCAGTGATTCTACATTTTATTATTTGCTTTTCAAACACGCTAACACAGCACTAGACATTGTCCATTCTGAGACACATTGTTCTTTAGAGTCTATAACTCTTATTCAAACCATAGTAGAATAGTAGTAAGACCCTAGGCGGCACTCAAGACGTTAGTCCTTTACACTCCACAACGATTGTAATTGCAGCCAGCCACCTTTATGCATTCACCTGAATTTTCTACTGACACTCTGCATTATCCGCTCCCTTATTCATTCACTATTATCCTAAATATTTAAACTCGCACACTTGTTCCAGTTGCTCACAATCCAACATAACTTCAACCAGGGACTGTACCTCACTCAACCATAACCTTACTCTTATCTCGTTTACTTTGAAACCTGTCTTTTTACAGCACCTAAAATCCAAAAATCTCTCTACAGTCCTCTCAAGAACTTCTCTTCAGATTCGCCACGCAAAACCAAATCAATACTCAATAAAATAGGTAGGAACCCTCCCACTCACCTCCATTACTCCATCATTCTAATCTATCCCTTGTCACGCCATACTCTAATTTTTCATAAACCTCATCATATCGAATTGGATGACCAAGGAAACATAGCCATCCTGTCTCACTCGTCTATTAACTATTAAAACCAATCACTTTCGAGACTCATATTTATTCTTCACACGCTTATATCATAACATAATTTTTGATTCTTCATGAAGCTTAACTGACTAAACGCCATAATGCACTAACACCTGCATAGAGCTTCTATTAACTCTATTATATGGCTGTTGCAATTCCATAAATCTAAATACAATTTATTTTTTCTCGCTCACTCATTATCCAATCATTGTTTTTCAACGTACAGATTTAATCCACATCCAATCCTCTAACACTTCTAACGCACCTTGTTCTTCCCAAATCAGTTCTTCAGTCACTCGACGCATCTTTCGACCAAAAATACCAGATATTATTCCTACAACGACTCAATAAACTAATTAACCTATAATACTTACAGTTACCTTATCCTTCCCTTATATCAGGGTTACTAATATTCTTCTCCTCCAATCCCTGAAAGCTATACCATCCATAAACTCTTTGTTTATACAACTTCCAAATCCAATCAATCACCATCTCGCCTATATATAATATATATAATATATTATATTATATCTATATATATAATTTATATATATTATATATATATATATATATATATTATATAATATATATATTATAATATGCAAATTTTGTGCGGTGAATCTGAAAAGAGTTTTGAGAGCGACATTGGTAGAGAGATATTTGGCAGTGTGTGTAAAAGGATGGGTTTGAAAGTAAACGTAGATAAGAGTAAGGTTATGGTTGTGAGTGTCTGAGTTTGTGAAATTATGTTAAATGGTGAGCAGTTGGAACAAGTGACTGATTTTTTTAAATTTTATTAATATAAATGTGATAGCTGTACCGATGATGCCAAGTGTAAGTAGGAAAGTTGTGAATTGCAGGAAGGTGGCTGGTGCAATGAAATCCTTGGTGGATGTAAAGAGAATACTAAGTTTTGAGTGCGCTGGGGTTTCCGTGAGGGTATGTTGTTACCTGTGTTAATGTATGGTAGTGAGCACTAGTGTCCTGGAATAGGAAGGTATTGATCTAAAGTATCATGTTGTTTTCAGATGGATAAATCTTAAGGGCGTGTTAGGTGTGAGAAGAATTGATAAAGATAGGAATGAACGTATTACAGAATTGTATGGTGTGAAAAAAAGGGATAAATGAGAGAATATATGAACGTACGTTGAAATGGTTTGGTCATGTGGAAAGGATGAATGATAGTCGCTTGGTTAAAGCGATGTATAGTGGTGAGTGTGTTGGGAAAAGACTAGCTGCGGAGACCGAAGAAAAGTGGATTGAGTTCAGCAAAGAATATTGTAGATGAAAATGTTGGGGGGAGTTTGCAGGGGCGAGAAAGAAAGTGTGTATAATATGAGTGAATGGCACGGGTTTTGTGGAGAGTGTAGGGTTGCCCAACTGGCCAAGGGTTTGAAGCCACATTTGGGGAGATGCATAGTGAAGTCCGTCGCGTCCATGAAGCTCTGGGTGGATTTTCTGTCTAACTGCGGCGAGTTCTCACTATAGTATAAAGGGGAGGTAAGGCTGGGCTTTCTTTTCGACTTGTGTCCATATTCTGTCTACTATTTTTCGTTTTCGGTGATGTTTAGCGCACACTTTACCGCCCTATCTTGGGGAAAAAGGTGGTTGATGATGATATATATATATATATATATATATATTATATATATATTTATATATATATTATTATATATATATATATATATAGTATATTATATATATATATATATATACTATATATATATAATATATTATATATATATTATATATATAGTATATAGTATATATATATTATTAATATTATATATGGTTTACAGATTACACCACTCACGGCGGCCGCTTTTCTAGGAGGGGAGAATAAAATACTGAAAC
>JABUQX010083057.1:47500-50000 GCA_015478945.1 Trachelipus rathkii | reverse complement strand
GAGTGAAGACAGTCCTCGTGTGAAAGGTTATGTTAGGATGGTGAGCAAGCTGAACAACGTAGTGTCTGAGTTTTAAATATTTAGGATATGTTGGATGATAATGGAACAGATGATGCAGAGTGGAGTAGGAAAGTTGTGAATGGAGAAGGGTGGCTGTGCAATTAAATCATTGGTGGATGTAAAGGACTAAATCTTGAGTGCGCCTAGGTCTTACATGAAAGAGTATGTTGTTAATCAGTGTTAATGTACTAGTAATGGGACTATGTCTGGAATAAGAGGTATATGTCTAAAGTACGATGTGTTCATATAGACAATCTAGGGGCGTGTTAGGTGTGAGAAGAATTGATAAAATGATGAATGAAGGTATTAGAGTGTTGTGTGGTGTGAAGAAAGGGATAAAAGAGAGAATTAATAAAAGTACGTTGAGATGGGTTTGGTTCATGTGGAAAGGATGGATGATACTCAGTCAGTTTTTAAGCGGATGTATAGTGGTGTGTTGGGAATCGACCGGCTGGGGACCGAAGAAAAAGTGGATTGAGTCAGTAAGGAATGCTGGATTAGAGAAATGTGTGGTTTGTAGACTCGAGAAGAAGGTGTATAATAGTGGTGAATGGCGGGTTTGTAAGGGGGTATGGTTTGTGGCCCACTGGCAAAGGATGAACCCCACACTGACGAGATTCCATGGTAACCGTAGCTTCAAGGTCACGTGAAGCTCTAGGGTGGATTTCTCTGACTGCGACGAGTTCTCACATAGTTATAAGGAGATATAATGCTGAGGCGTTTTCGACTTAGTGTTCATGTTCTTCAGCTACTTTATATGTTTCCGATGCATGTGCGCAACCTTAAACTCTCATCTTTTGGAAAAAGGTTGGACGCTGATATGATATATATATATATATATATATATATATATATATATATATATATATATATATATATATATATATATATATATATATATATATATATATATATATATATATATATAAACCATTGTTATAAAGTTTGTTATTAATTGTTATTTTATATATAAAAAAAAAAACATTAAAATATAAAAATTAAATAAATATATAAATTGTAAGGTAATTTTATCGGAAATTATGTTTTTAACAGACAATAAAGGGTTAGCGGACTGTTGCAGACTTCAGTAGTGAAAAAAAATTTATTAGCGCTAGAATTAGCCGATTTGCAATAGCTGACTGGCGAAGCAGAAAAAATTGCGGAATTGCGATAGCGGACTGGCGAAGGAGAAAAAAGTTGCGGAATTGCGAACTGCGGAATGTTCAACAAATTTAGCGGAATTGCGAATTGCGGACTAAAAAAAAAGTTGCGGGTGCCCACCTCTGATATATATATATATATATATATATATATATATATATATATATATATATATATATATATTATATATATATAATATATATATATATTATATAATATATATATATATATTATTATATATATATTTATATTTATATATATTATATTTATATAATATATAAATATATATATATACATATTATATATATATATATATATATATATATATATATATATATATATTAATAATATATATATTTATTTATATGTATATTATACTTATATATATATGATATACTATATATATATATATATATATATATATATATATATATATATATATTATATATCATTAGCTGGCTCTTCGTTTCCGCAAGAACTATAGGGGTAGCGTGCCACAACACGCACCGTGACAGTCACCCACTTGTGAAATTCGCTAATTCAGGGTTCGTCCGCATTATATGGCTCGTTAAACAAACAATTTATCATCTATCCTTTACATATAAACAAATCACCTAATACACTCTCATTTATTCTCTCATTCGAGCCTTATTTTCCACAACACAGCTAGCTAATACGCTCATTCCTATATTTTATAAATTTTCTCACGCTAACAGACACTAATAAATTATCCATCTGACGCCTAAAATTATGCATCTGACGCCTAAAATTATCCATCTGAGCAGACTGAACCAGACATTATCTCATATTCTACAACATAGTTTGGCTATATAAAATAATACTGTAAGCACAATAACTTCATGCGAACATAGCTCCTGCAGATTGCCCCTTGCATGGCCAAAATTTAATTGGATACGTATCCAAACTCACACTTTCTACTACACTCAAGCATCATCCATTCCTTTTCAATCCCACTATAGCCTAAATACTCAATACTCAGATACTCGTTACAGATTTACTAAAATCCACAATGATTCACCGGACTCTCTCACGCTATATACACCATCAACATCAACCTGCATTATTTATATTTACTTTCAACCCTCTTACATACTGCCAAGCCTCTCTAAAAATCCCCTGAATTTAATCTTTCTCCTCATTCCACTACACAAAGGCAAATCTCTTGCATACGTAAGCGAACGCAGCCTCCACCCCTTTTTATTCTCCATCAGTCTAACATCTTCCTCTGCCATCCCTACCTTAAATTCTATAATCACCC
>JABUQX010083057.1:30000-37500 GCA_015478945.1 Trachelipus rathkii | reverse complement strand
TAATAAATATAATATATATTAGTAGTTAGACACAATTGAGAGTACATATGTAAACGAGCCATCATCCGCGAGAGAAGCAACGACTCTACGGACTTATTAAGAAATCCAGCACGTCGCGCGCATTGCCTTTGCGAAGTGGTGTGCGTACTCAATAGGATCATTGTTTTTTATTGATACGATAATTTTTAATTTTTTCTCAAAATAGTAATTTTAATTTATATATATAACATAAAAGAATGAATCAAGAATAAATAATAAAAAACATTAAATAAATAAGTATGTGAAGAGGATATTGGTCATTCAATATATAAGACGGCTCTTAAAAAATTCCATAATCTATATTAGTTGGGTATCAATAACTACTTCCAACTACTCTTGAAATATACACATTCATTATGATGGAAAGTATAATAAATTAGACATCCTATATATATACTATAAACCTCTCCATTACGCAAACACAGACTCAATAAATTACTATTCCCACAACGTTAACACAATCCCTTACTCCATTCTCTAATTCCTGGTAACAATAGACTACTTAATTATTACACATCTGACATTTTAGCATTAATTGAAAATCTCATGATGAGATAAACTAACCAAATAAATATCAGACGATACCTGCTATAACGCTGCTCTACTGTCTACTCTATGGTAAAAATAATCATTAATTCTACAACGCTAGGAATTTAGCACATTTTTTCATCCATACTTCAATAATGAATATGATTAACTGTTTAAACAGAAGGATAGAAAAGATATGTTGCATCTAAAAATCTATAGTAGGTGTGTATGAAAAACACGCTTTGTTTCTGATTCGGACCTCAAAGCCGCACCGTTTCTATACGAATTAATTGTCAAAATATCTTTTTACTATATGTACACATTATAAAGGTGCCAACAATATTTTAAACCCCAATGTTGAAAATAATCTTAGATAACAATGTTTTAATCTGTCTAACAGCTTATAGTTTTTTCCAGTTTGAAAAACCTTCAATCCGTACTCCATCTTATAGTTCGTCCCATACCTCTAGTAAAAGAGAGATATAAAAAATAAAAACATTGAATTCTACAGATGCTATACGCCTTCAACAAGTTAAATCAAATACAGATTCACTGGAAAGAATGGTACAGTCCAAGTAGTGATGAAGAAACACACAAATTAATATGAAAATGTGTGAAATATTGATTGAATAAACATTTATTAATTACCAATCAAAAACGAATTAGATTCAGAATGAATATCCAATATGTTCTGTGAAAATGTATTATGAGCATAAATGTTATTTACCCCACGCTGATGTAAAACTTGCCAGGAAACTATTCCAATCCGAACAGTCTATTTAATTAAAGGAAAAAAAAAGGAAAAAACAAATTATACAGAACCAACATCTTTCTACTAGTAATCAATATTACAGATTCTGGTAATTATTATAGAATTTATTTCTTAGCAGTTCCAATAAGTGTTGAAAGGAAATACAATTTCGCATTATCAAAAGATGCAGCGCAATATGATTGAAAATTATCACCAAGGAAAAAACGACTAGATACAAATCAAATGGCATCCTATCAGTTGTGGAGTGTTAATAAAGCAAAATGAATATATTATTTACCCCTGCTTAAGTAAACTTGCAAGGTATTTAAAATTAATATCCTGGCTTGTCCTACCAATTTAGTGTTCCAAGTATAGAGATTAATTAATTTTAAGCACTGTGCTTATATATAGATTGAACGAAGAAGCAGACTACTCGAGACCAGAAAAGGCTATAAAAAGCAAAAAAAATTATGCTCTCAAGCACATCACTTCACAATATATATGAATATCTTAACTTAATTACTTAGTGCATAAAATTAATTATAATACCTAGATTAAAAATTACTTCTTTTCTTATTAAGTCATTAGAAGTATGTCTAGGACATTCGAGTTGTAGGCGGGTCCCAATTTTGAGTTCTCTCCACGTCCCGCACCCTGGAACAATTATATAATAGATTGGCGCATACACAATCTGGACGGGAATCTATATAATTTATATATATATTATCTTAAGCTCGAAGAATATAATTATAATATCAAACCGCACCTGAGTTGTAATATCACGATACTACCAATATAGCGCTATCTACCTGATTATTATACTGCCACGTATAGCTAGCTATATATATATAATAATATAATATATATGTATATATATATAATATATTATATAAATATATAGATATATATATTTATAATTTTTATTAAAACATCTTCGCATCCTCATCCGCATGCCAGTACGGATGTTAAAATCAAAACTAATCCGTCATACCGCATCCGCGGATGCTAAAAAAAATGACATCTGCTACATCACTAAGTTATATAGATATATATTAATAAATACATTTAATTAACTAATTATATATAAATATATATTATATATTACTATATATATATATATATCTTATAATACTATATAGATATTATTAATATATATATATAATATATATAATTAATTAATATTATAATATATATGATATATATATAATAATTTTATTATAATAATATTATATTATTAATTAATATATGAATATTATTAAATAATATAATTTTTTTGAATATATAAGTTAATATATATAATTATTAAATATTGTATAATATATATATTATGAGATATCAAGCTCAAAATATCTTCTCATAATAGTTATTATATTTTAACTTTTATATTATGCTTTTACACTAATAAAGATATTATAATTTCTTATATAGAATGTATAACGAATTTTATACAAGATAATAACCATATTACTATTGTGCTTTTACTAATTAATAATATGTATATATCATGTATTATATATTATATTTATCTTGTAATTAATTTAATATAATAATATATTAAACAATTTTAATTTATATATATGTTTTTATAGTAAATATATTATATGATTGTTAAAAGCATATATATATATATATACGTATAATCAAATATACTGTGATGAAGCCATATAATTAGAGATTAAATATAATTGTATAAAATTTTTAGTATATCTTTAATTCGCTTTTTTTACTGTCATATATTTCCATTTATGTATATTACATATGGTACCTACGCTCTTTATATATCATTAGACTTATCATAATACTGCTAATATATTTTATTAATTATTGTTAGTTGATAGTATATTTTTTGATATACAATTTAATAGTTAGGTGTTATTATTATTTTTATATTACGACTTAGAAGAATTTAATAATTGTTATTTTTTAATAATAATTAATTGTTAGACAGGTAATCATATATTTCTCAAAAATACATATGAGAAAATATATTATATATATTATATATATATATATTAGTGAAAATGCTAACCCCATAATATATATGATATAGTAATATTATATATATAAATATGTATATATATATTAAAGGTATATATATATATAAGGTTAAAGTAATTTGAAATGTACTTATGATTCTGAATATATATTTATTGCTATTTTTTTTGCTGTTAACTCTATATCTATATATATAATAATATAATATATATAATTATCAAAGCGTATACGTCTGGCATTTAACTCAGGTTCTATGCAAAGTGCTATTGTGAGTGTTCACAAATACTCGTTGCTTAGATACGTATACGTCAAGTAAACTTTATGTATCTATATGAAAATTTAATTATTTTAGTATTTATATATATATATATATATAATTATAAGTTAGTATTAGCAAATATATATTATAATGTTATCAAAAATATAAAATCCAGATTATTTGATAGATTTTATTAAAACATTATATATATATAATTATATAAAATAAAACGTACATTCAGTTTATATGTTTATATAACGATGCTTAAATCACTAATCATAGCAACTCTTTATATTTGCATTGGAGATATAACAGCTATGTTATTTATATATTATATATACCAGTACTATGCTATATATCATTATATAATACCTATAGCTAATAATATATATATATATTAATATAATAAGTACATCACTTAATAAATCACAACATCTTTTTGTATAATGCATTATTCTATTTATATTAATTATCAATAGTAAAGTATTATATATAATGGGTTAAGTCTTTATTAATATATGGGCTATATCTTATATCTTATTTCCTTTTTAATTTCTCATAAAGGATTTATTAAGTTTTTGTTATTTATAGAATATTCTTATAATTTTTTTTACAAATAATATGACAAAATTTTAAATAATTTATTGATATTAACATTATAGATAAACTATAGTTTCAAAATGAGATCTCGTTTCTATAGCAGATACCCTCATTATGACTACTTTTAGCACAGAGAAATACGCACGGAGTCTATTGAGTTCCCTTGTTATCTGTAATTTGACATTGCCAAGATAGCTTATTTAATTATTACGATTCACTCCCTCATTCTCTCATTCTTATTTCTCTCTTGCCGTATTGCTCTTTACATCTGCTCTACTTCCTCTACTACACTCTATCCTCATACTTCGTCTTCTGAACTTTACTCATCTACCTCCTCTTCTCATCTTCTCTCTCTATCTAGGAAGAGAAACTCTGATTTTTATTTGTCTGAGTAACTTTCTTCTTTTTTCATTATTTTCTCTCTTTTACGTCCTATTTATCATATAATTTTATATTATAATTTACTTCCAATATTTCCTATGTGAATATACATATAATATATATTTATCACTAAAAAGATTTACAATAGTAATTTATTTATGTTACTTTCGGAATAAAATAATGCTGGTAATAATATTATAATTTAATTTATCTATATTATAATTATATACATATATAATTATAATTTATACATTCATAATTCATATATATATATAATATATATATATATATAATAATTACTTATTTTAATAATATATAATACTTAAAGACATTGTATTATCATGGTATCTAAATAATATACTCTAATATGATCATAACATCGTGAGTTCATTGAGTATATAATGATATATAATATATATATTAAATCTGTGTATAACGCTATTATTATAGTCATAATAAATAGTAGTGCAAAAAGATACTATAATGGTCAACTATACGGTATATATTATATATATATGATATATATATTCATATAGTAAGTATATAGTATTATTATTACATAGTAAATATATAAGATTATATATAAAGTATTATTATATTAGATATATAGTATATTAATATATATAAGGTAAGTATATTAATATAGTATATTTAATCGCGGCTCATATAATTTTGTCAAATGTTATTATGCTAACCTATTTAACTCACGTTTCTAAACTATTTGTGTAATTGGGCAAAGTAAAGTTCTTAATCTTCGAGTTGCGCAGTGCGTTATCTATTTTTTTTTCTTTTTTAATTTCAATTTCTTTTTATTTCTATTTTCTATTTCTATTTTTTTTCTTGTTTTATCTTCTACTTTTTATACTTTATTAGTTTCTGTTTTTTTTTTTTTTTTATTTTTATATTTTTATTTGTTATATTTTTATTTCTATTTTATTATTTTTAATTATTCTTTTTTTATTTTATTTTTTTGTTGGTTTTTTTTCAACTTCTACTATTTCTATTGCTATCGTTTCTTTCTATAATATATATATATATTTATATTTATTATATTATTATATTATATATATATATATATATTATATATATAATATATATATTATATATATATATATATATATATATATATATATATATATATAACCATATGGGAGTTAGAGGGCCTCCGGGGGAGGGGGCCGTCAAGGAATTGACGGGGGTGTTCGTGGTGCACCGTCTTCTTTCTTCATTAATTTCTACAGCTCTTCACGACCTATACACTAATTCCCACCTTGTTGAACATCACCTCTCCTCCTCCAGGTTTAGAGGAGGAGAGGTGTTGAACATCACACCTCCTCCTCTAATTCTCATCTCTTATTCTTATCCGAAACTCGGCGTTTCAGCGTTCTGACAGCAAACCCTATACTTTGTTGACTCTTACTGTCCCTATCTCTCTATCATCAATTCTTAGCCAAAGGTTGTGTTTGTGCCAATTTGCCCAATCATGTTGTTTGTTCTCTTTTCTCTGATTTGGATTCCTCTGATTTTCTATCTTGTGACTGAAGTTAGCTATTCAATGTACTACTAAATTCATCTGTTTTGTATATCTGTCTCCAACTCAACTGAGTATCCTAAATTCTTCGACTGCTTGAACTCCAAATTAGAACATATTCTCTCTTCTTCACGTTTCTCTGAAATCATCATTCTTGGTGATTCCAACGTTCATCACCGCCAATGATTTTAATCTAATTATCAAAATACGGCTGAGAAACTTGCCTCTTACTTTTCAGTCCAGAATGACTTCGAACAGTTGGTGCAGATCCCTACCCGTATCCCTGATCGTGTTGGATATGAACCCAACGTTCTAGATCTTTCCTTAACCACTAATCCTTTTCCTTATTCTGTTAATCTTTTCCATCCTCAGTGTCCCTTAATCACATTCTTATCTCAATATCCTGGTCTACCTCTTCGAGTATTCAGCAGGAGAAAAAAAAAACCGCATATGGGGTGGGAACGTTTTTGACACTTCGGCTCCCCAAACTGTTCGTATTTGTTTTCTTACTTTTTTGATTTCCCATAGAATGAATATTGCTTTCGTGAGAGGGGTCCCCATCTGAGTGTGCTGAGCTCAATACCGAGGCGTTTCTCTCCCGACATGGAGTACATTCCATATTCTTTCCCTTCAACTAAACCTAACAAACTTTGGTTTAACTCTGCTTGTTCTCGTGTTATTCCACAGGGACGCTACCTTCAGGAGTTACCGTAGGCTTCTTCAAACACTAGAAACTCATGGAGAATTGTGCAAAATCTATTCTTCGTAACCCTTCGTTTGTGTTTGTGTAACAATAAGAAGACGTACGATATCGATTGGATTCTCCTGTGGGATTCTCAAAATTGTGATTCAAAACTTGTGCTTCCGTTCTTGCACCATGTCCAGGTAGACTATTCCATCCCTCCCCAACAACTTCGACCTCCCCTTCCTGCTGGAGACGTAAGCTCATTCAACCTGTGCCGAAAAAAGGAGGGACCCTTCTCAACCCTCAATCTATAGTCCTATTGCTTAAACTTCTGTTCCTTCAAAGGTTTTCAAATCTATCATTAACAGGAAGATTTGGACACAATCTCAATTCTTCTAATCTTATTATCTCTGAAGTATGGCATTCGTAAGAAGCGCTCTACTCCTGATATTTTCTCGTTTTTTTTTATTTTTAGTCTCCTGCTGCCCCTCGCCCATTTTGGGAATCTACCGCTGTTGCGCTGGGGACATACCGCAGCTTCGATAGAGTCTGTTCAAATTCTATGATTTCTTTCCGTTTCGTTCTACTAGCAGCTGTTATAGACGCCATTAATTCTTTAAATTAGGAATAGTGATGCTCTCTTCTCTCTCTCTCTCTCTTCTCTCTCTCTCTTCTTTTCTTTTTCTCTCTCTTTTTTCTCTCTCTCTCTCTCTTTCTCTCTCTCTCTCTTT
>JABUQX010083057.1:0-17500 GCA_015478945.1 Trachelipus rathkii | reverse complement strand
ATCTTTAAATCTACCAAATTTTTAAAAACGGCTTTATTTTCATCATCTTCTACCATTTCGCCGTAATCACAACATTTTTGGAAAGACGAATCCACGCGCCCGTTCAGTTTGATTTCTAAGTCAGTTAGATTCGGAAAGGCTTCTACAATTTTATTATTCAATGAACCGCAATTTCGATTTGAACAAAAAATTCTGTTGATTTCGTCGTATGTCAATCTCAAGCTACGCACATTTGGAAAGCGGAATGGAGACGAGGTATCGAAGCTTTCGTTTCTTTGAAGTATAGCGTTAAATTGGCAAACGTTTCGTAAATTCAATTCCAATGAACCATCGATCTTTCTAATATTCCTTCGCAATCGGTTTCTAAAAAATTTGGTATCCCAAGAATTAATTATTTTCTTTTCAATCTCTTTTCGCCATGATGTATCGCAATGAATATTGCACATTTGTTCAATGCCTGAGTAAGTCACGCGCTTAAAAATCGACATGATCGCGTGAATCCCTTTGCACGCGAGACAGAATGGTATTTGCATTTCGTTTCCTTCATGATCTTTAGTAAGAAAGTTAAAAAAATTAGTTTTTAACATTGTATATAACGAATTCCACTGTCTTAACTCCGTTTCTTCTCTTCCTTCTTCTTCTTCCCCAACTAATAAGTTCAGGTGATTTTCGACTTGCGCCGCTGGAGCTTGACTGATTACCCATTTAATTATCCTTCTGTTTTCGATTTCAACGGCCAAGACTAAATTATCAAGGTTTTGACTAGTACAATCATAGCATTTACGAAATACGTTAGCGTACATAATATAAGCATAGCTAGGAAATATTTCTTCCTCAGCCGAGAAACTTAAAATCAATTCTAACGTTTTCACACCAGTTTTTGCTGCCAATAGGCTTACACGATGGCTGCTAAAGATGGTAAGGGGATGTTTGTGGTTTAAACGAACTCCGATTTTTTGCAATTTAAACAACGATGAGATTTCCATGACTTCCTCGATGTTGTTATGATCCACAATTAGGGTAGTCAATTTCTTTAACGAGGGAATAAGAAGATCCCGCAATTTACTAGAAAAATCAATTTCTACAACTGTTCCCGACGCCTTTAAGGAATCCATATCCGATTTGCTATAGAAAGTATCGTTGGCTGACTTGCTCAAACCAAGAAGGCCTTTTAGATTAGTAAAGTTGTCCTGTTGTAACACTCTTTCGCCGCATTTACATATCAGTTTTATTTCTATTAGATTTGGAAATAAGATGGAAATATTTTTCACCATTTCGAGGACTTCGTCGAAGGTGAGAGGGCTAATACCAGTATTAACAATTTCTAGCTTCTCGATACGAACTAACGGTTGACGTCGTTCTTCTTTCATTAAGTCCGTTAATTTTATAAAGGTTTCATATTGGTCAAATGAAAAAATGAAAGAATTTAAGCGTTCGTATTCGGTACTCACCGTCCTAATAACTTGGATTGTCTTAGCAGCCGCGGAAACACCATCGGCCCGACCCTCCATGGCGACCATATATTTGGTCAACGTCAGGGCTATCGCTTCGGTCGCTCTGTAAGGAGTTTCCGTCGCGATTTTAAGAAAGTCTAGATAGATCGCCGAGGTTTTTTCTTCTCCTTCTTCCGATTCGAACAGAGAAAAGAGCAGGTTGAAATTTAACTCCTTCGTCCCGTGTTTTTCGATGAAATAATTCATAATCAAATCGCAGTTCATGGCGAATTGTTTCGAATCGGAAACGTTGTACGCTTCTTGGAAGGACGATGTATTGAAAATGACGTTCATCGCTAAATCTTGCAGTTTTTCTCCATTTCTTTCCATTTCGATTGATTCTTCGATATCGATCGTTAAAGCTAAGGATTAAAGTTAGAAAAACGGTATCTTCTTCACCCTAAACGAGAAACACTTCTACAACAGTAGAATAAAAAAAGTCTTTCGATTCTCAGATACTGATGTACCGGGTGGAGAGTCACATTCGCGTAAAACCACGCTTGTCCGAATGATAAAAAATATAACATTTCAACTCCCTTTTATAGGCGAGATATAAATACAGGATGAACTAAGTATTTGTTTTTTTATGAAAACTAATAAAAAATTAATTAATTTTTTTAACGGTCCTAAACGAATAATGATGACTTTCAAAAATACGAAAGATTTATTTCCACTATTAATTTTAAACATGCCAAAAAATCTTCCCGGTTTGTGTCCATTTGTGTAAAAATGATTTGGAGCACCATATTTTTGTCACTACGATACTTTCGCCATTACGGTCCGGTCACACTTTGATTTCCTATATCCGATTTAATTTTGTCCTGTTTCACCATCACAAATGTCGGGCAGTTCTTCCGCCGGGAAAACCACGGGCGAACGTAGCGAGCGCAGCGAGCGAAGTGAGCCCACCGGCATGGTGTTCTGCCCTGTTTCATATTGGCGAACGTTGCGAGCGTAGCGAGCGGAGTGAGCCTTGCCGCCAATTATCCTGTTTCACCATCACAAATGTCGGGCAGTTCTTCCGCCGGGAAAACCACGGGCGAACGTACCGAGCGCAGCGAGCGAAGTGGGGGCCCACCGTCATGGGTGTTTCTTCCCTGTGTGGTGTCATGCTTTGGCGATAGCGTTTGGGCTGAGCGTTAGCGAGCGGAGTGATCCTTGGCACGCCAATGCGCGAGCGTTAGCGAGCGGAAGTGCGCCTTGCGCCCAAATTATCCTGTTGCACCTAGTGGCACTCGTAATGGGTTCGGTGGCTAGTGAGTGTTCTTTGCCGCCGGGAAAACCACTGGTGCGAAACATAGCGAGCGCAGCGAGCGAAAGGAGCCCACCGGCATGGTGTTCTGCCCTGTTTCATCTTGGCGAACGTAGTCGAGCGGAGTGACCGCTTACCCCGCAAGCATCGGAGCGGTAGCGGCGGGGTGAGCCATGCCTCCCATGCGCGGGCGTAGCCCGCGCTCAATGGACAAGCTTGCTCCGCTTAGGAGCCAAGAGGAGCGCAAGAGCGATCGTTTGCTTGTTCCACATAAACAAATCAGAACCGTAATTGCAATTTTATTCAGTTTCGTTACATTTCTGATCCGACAAACAGACGGTTTTCTTTATCGAAGTAGCGATATTGCACAGTTAAAATAAAGATAAAGATAACGACACTTTTTAAAACACTTTATTATTTTTATCACCATTATGATTATTATAATCATTAAATTATTTATTATTATTAATAGTATTATTTATATATGTATTTATTATTATTATGTGGTTATTATATTTAGTTATATTTATTTAGTTATTATTTATGTTATTGTGATTTATACTGCTGTATATATATATATTATTGAGTTTTATTATTATGTATTATTGATTATTATATTATTGTTATTATTATTATTATTATTTTAGTATTATTAGGTGTAAATAAGATTTATAAAACTTAAATATTATTAAATATTAGAATTAATTATTCAAATCCAGTAATATATAATATTAAATCAAACATTAATTATTTTTATATTCGTATTATAAAAGTATAATAGAGACTAAAGACCGGTTAATAAGGTTTGCTCTACAACGAGGGGCTACAAATAGGCTTGAATTTTTGATATGTCCTCAAAAGTATTTTTAAAAGCGAGGTAAACGACTTCCCAGAAGTTGAAAGAAAATATAGCGCTTATAATTTACAACGCACCAACCTAAATTTAGCGGCTACGCCTCCTCGCTCGAGCAGTTGAAAAAATTTCTTCCTCCCTTTAGATCTCTTCAATGTTTAACTCTTCTATCTTCTTCTATCTTCTCTTCTTCTTCCTTCTTCTTCTATTCTTCTTGATGCGGTTTCGCTCTGCCGCCGCCTTACGAAAGATGACTCAAATATCCTGCTTTTCTCGAGACACGACCCAGCTGTTACTATTCTCCAAAAAATGTACGTTATAAAAAAGATAATCGTATTTCAGAATATCCTTCTTTCGGCTTTCTGATATAGGACATTAATCGAGTGTGAGCACTTAGGACCTATCGCTTAGCACTTAGAACCTTCGGAACTTGAGCCACTTAAGACATTCGACTGAGAATTATACTTAGACCTTCGACTTAGCTCTTAGGGCCTTCGACTTAGCACTAATAGGACCTTCGAACTTATGCACTTAGACCTTCGGAACTTAGCACTCTAGTAACCTTCGACTAGCACTTAGACCTTCGACCTATAGCCACTTAGACGCTTGAAGACTTAGCACATTTTAGGACCTTCGAACTTTAGCACTTAGAACCTATTCGATTAGGCACTATAGACCTACGACTTAGCAGCTAAGACCTATCACTTTTAGCACTTTAACCTATGGTCAGACTTCAGGCCACTTAGGACCTTCGACCTTTAGCACTATAGACCTTCGACTTAAGCACTTTAAGAAACCATATGCGAGTGTAGCGCGTAGTTAGACTTCGAGTCTTTTTCACACTTAGACTCTTTCGAGGTCTGCAACTTAATAGACCTATCGACATTTAGCTTACGTTAGGACCTTCGACTTACGCAGACATTAAGACTATCTGTAAACGCGAGATTAGCACTATAGACCATTTCTGAATCTTAGCCACTATAGGATCTACTAACATTTCCACTATATTCAAGATTACCGTACTGTCGCAAGACGTCACTAGTATCGGGTTCAACGGGGAATGGAATTTTACCCTAAAAATGCGTCACCCGATCACGTTAGGTCGTTTTTTGGTTCCCTTTCGAACTGTCCATCGTATAATTATGAGTACTCTGTTCGCCCTTACGGGAAATTCAAGACAGTCGATCTGAACGCTTTCAAAATGGTTCAGATTTTACCAAGGTACCTAAGCTAAAACTATCTTTAATCCGATTATGACGTCATATATAATGAGGGTTTACTGTTTATCGGGGAACTGATATAAGTCGAAGGTTCTAAGTGCTAAAATCTAAAAATAATTATGGACTAAAAAATTTTGTGTATATTTTCTTTTGAGAAATTTTAGATTAGCACTTAGACCTATCGACTAATAACTATAGACTTATCTTCGATCTTAGGCTCCGGACGCGTGGTGTGAGCGTGATGACGTAGCTATTAGAGCGAAGAGCATACACACGGTCGTGAGCGTGAGCGAGGATTTAGCATGGGTCGAGCGTGGGTTGAGCGTGGGGGTCAGCGGGGTTGAGCGTGGGGTTGAGCGTTGGGCTTGAGCGGTGGGTTGAGCGTGTGGGTTGAGCGTGAGGTTTGAGCCGTGGGTTGTAGAGCGTGGTTGAGCAGTGGGTTGGAGCGTTTGGGTTGAGCGTGGGATTTGAGGCGATGGGTTTGAGCGTGGGACGTTATGAGCTGTGGGATCGAGGCGTGGCGCTCGAGCGTGGGTCGAGCTAGATGAGTTTGATGTTTTCCGTTCGAAAGGAATATAGTATGATTTTGAGTTCGTTTGTTCGTCTGACCGTTCGTTCGTTTGTTTGTTGAATTAATATAAGTCGAAGGTCTAAGTGGCAAATTCCGAAAAATAATTTCGACTTTAAAAATCTTTTGGAAATTATTTTTCCTGTGATTTTTTGATTTTTCACACTTTAGACCTATTGACTATATCAGTTTCCCGTTGGATGACGTCACTATATGGGGTGAAGTGATAGTTATATACCTTAAAGGTTGTTGGCGCGTGATTCAAGTTAGATCGTTTTTCGGTTCCCTTCGGAAACGTCACATATAGATATAGTGTGCGCCTTACGGGAACTCGCAAAGCGGTACTGAACGCTTTCAAATGCCACTTTTTAGTGTATCAACTCTTTTCAACTCGATATAGTGACGTTTTCAACGGGAACTAAAATAAGTCAAAGTCTAAGTTTGAAAATCTCTAAAATCACAAAGAAAATTATTCAGAGATATATTTTCAGGTTTTTCAATTTTTTTTTCGGAATTTGCACTTAGACTCTATTTCGACTTATATTAGTCCCGAATGGTTAGCACTTAGACCTCCGACTTAGCACTTAGACCTTTCGACTTATACTTAGACCACCTTCGACTATATATTAGACCTTCGACTAGCACTTAGACCTTCGACTTATACTAGGACCTTCGACTTAGCACTTAGACCTTTCGAAATTAGCACTTAGACCTTCGAATTAGCAATTAGACCTTCGACTTAGCACTAAGAGACCTTTCGACTTACACTTAGACCTTACGACTTAGCACTTAGACCTTCGACTTATCACTTAGAACTTCGATTTAGCACTTAGACCTTCGACTTAGCACTAAGACCTTCGACTTAACATCTTAGACCTTCAATATAATAATTAATAATTAATCGGTATAAACTAACTATTATAGACCTAATTCTCGAATCTATAGACTCATCTAATAATAGACTAATTCGAATATTATTAATAATAATAATATAAAAAATTACTTATGTACACTTTAGACCTTTAATTCAGTGAATCTTAGCACTATAATATAGATCTAATACATAATCTCTGAACATAACCTATATATCTAAGATCCTGTTATCGAATATAACGTCACTATATCGTGGGTATATTCAACGTTGGTTATATAACTACTCCTAAAAAGTACGTTCACCGTTTCACGGTTAGGTATCTGATTTATTCTTATATGGTTCTCTCTTTATCGAATATCATGTTCAATCTATATTAATATATATAAATTAATTTATTATAGTGTTGCTCATTACGGATTCGTAATGAAGTCGCTTAGAACGCTTATTTATTATAAATTAAAACTAATTTTCCTAATGATTTAAGACTTATTCAATCTTAATATCCTGGTACTTACTTCTACATCTTGATGGCAGTCTTGTGATCTCGGGAAATTCATATATGATATATAAGTCTAGTAAGTCATATAGTGCATAAATTATTTCGTATATAAATAATTTGGACTTTAATAAAATATATTTTGATGTTTATTAATTTCTTTGTGAATATCTTTTCTCTCAATGCCTTTTGAATGGTCTGAGAAGTTTACTTAGGACTTTCGACTTTAGCTCTGATTAAGACCATTATCGACTTATATATTATATATAATAAATTAATATATTAATATAATATATATATATACTTAGACCTTTCGTATCTATAGCACTAGTGTTAAATTATCGATATTTAGACATCTTATAACTCCTTCGGATACTTAGCACTTATATAGCCTATCGATACTTATTATATCTACTAAGTACTCTTTCGTGTATACTATAATCTTTTCATTCCTCATTCGATCAACGATAGTTCGCTAATAAGTGACTCTATCGATTAATAATTTAAATAAATAATAATAATAATTACATACATATATAAAATATATAGATCATAATCGATACTTTAGCAACTAATAGATACTAATCGAAAATAATAACTTATAATACTATTTAATACTTACTTATAGTGACCATTCTGACTAAATACTATAGTATTAATAATATAATATTTTAAATATATAACATCACCTCTTAAAACTACTGTTATTTGCTATGGAAAATTACTTTTGATGGCTACCTATATTAAAGGAAATAATAATTTAGTTATTCTCTAAACCTCGTTTTCTAGAAATAATTAATTTTGATAATATAAATTGAATATAAAGATATAATAGGTAAATATTAATATAAATTATATAATCATAATAAATTATAATAAAATAAATAATATTTAATTATTAAATATAATTAAGGTATATTATTAAATTAATGAATCGCTCTATTAACAATCACTCCCTAACTAGTAATAGAAATAAACTACATAAAGTTAGTTCTATTTAGTTGATTTATATAAATGGTTAGTGGATATTCACATCACAAATATAAATAACTATCGTGAATCTAGATAACAATAATTATTATTAAATATAATTTAATATATTTAATTACTATTATATTCTTACTCTTAACTTAATATGATTATATAATAATAAATTAATGTGCGTTTGTGTCGATATATGAGAATAATATTATTTATAATATCTTCCAACAGTCAATTTCAAATAGTTTCGCTATTGAATATCTAAATGTAATTATCAATAGATATGAGATGAATAAATTCACAATGATTATAATAGTTCTGGGTTTCTGGATTCTCGAAATTTTTCTAGTATCAAAGCTTATAAATTTATATATTAAATTTTGATTATCGTCGTAGTTATACGAATTATAAATATAATTATATATGACTTTATATGTAATATCAATTTATATTAAATATACTGTCAATAAATGAAATATTACTGTTTCTTCTTTATTTGACTAACTAGTTTAGTTATATACGTATCAATATTTGATAAACTTATTATATTATAATAAATAGATAAGCTTAGGTAAAGTCGCAATAACGATTTGTTAATAATTACAATTGTTATCGTCTGTATATTATATATGCCAATAACTCGAATAGTAGAATATAATTCCATAATGATGTACATAGATAACTGTCATGATTTCCGTCTACTAATTGGTCAACTTAAATAAATGATAGATATTTATAATAATTTTTCGTCGTAGTGAATAATGGATAAAATTAATTGCCTAGTGATAATATTCTTATATGATGGATTGCTCAATTAAGTAAAGAGGGCATATAATTCAGTAATGAGATAACCCATAAAACTCGAATAATTACTTAATAATATAATCCAATAATTAAATATACAAAGTAATAATATTATTCAAAATATTAAAATTTCTCAACCTATATATACTCTTTTCTCGAAATTAAAGAGCGTAATGTGTTATTACTTTCCTAAATACATGATTATAGTAATTTATGTTCGGAAGGAATAATATAGACGTTTATGCGTACTACCGTGAAATTATATATTAACTCAACGATCTTTTCTATGAATTCAGGATGAGGCGCTACCAAATAATTTCACACACAAGTGACGTCGTCAAAGTCTCAGATTACTCTTTTATTAAGATTATCTACTCATAAATTTTTTAATAACAGGCTTTCTGATTATTTTCATTTTCATCTTTATTTTATTATTTCGCCTCTCTATATATACTATATAGTATATATATATTATAACGTTTAATCACAATTAAATATTTATGGTATAAAGATCGATATTACTCATCTAGTACAGCTACCGTATATCATGTTTGAATTTAAGATAATAGTTTGATTTTCTCGAAATGACTTCATATAGGGGCCCATTACCTAATAAAAATAAAATATAAACCGCTTAATAATTATTTTCTCGATTAATAATATGTATAACTCAATAAATTAATCGTATTGTGTTATTGATTATTTCGTCTGGGATATTTAATTTGACTTCATATATATTCTCAAAGATCTTACGTCTATATATTATTTGTGAATTAAGCTGGTAATGGTATGTAATTTCGAATTATATTTATTATGTATTCTTGTGTGTATCTCTCTCGTATTTATTGTGTCTGTGCTTCTCTCTCCGCCGCAGTGCCAAATTTTGAAAATATAATAAATGCATAGCACTATGGCGAGAGTCTGGAATTTATGTGTTGTGACTAGTATCGATTCGTCTCGGACTAGTATTTCTATCTCGAAACATTATTATGCAAACCATCATGTACTCCTCTACTAATATCTTATGGATCTATATCGTTCTCTAAGTGCGTGTTCTACATTAAAGCCTTCAACTTTATCGATAGTATGGCTGATGGCTGTAAAACATAAGTTCTAGTAAATACATTTATGATTCACTATCTCTCTCTACATTTTTGTGATAGTTAAATATGATATCTTCTGCTGATTTCCAAATCTACATCTATATCTCTCCATTCGATCTTTAGCCTCATATATCTGCAAAGTCACTCGCTACATATTCATGTGACACGCGTTTTTGATTGTCGAAGAAAAAATCGCATACGGGCCTGAATAGTATTCCGCAGCCTAAGATTCGACATTTTGAGATACGGCAGTAATCTCCCTTTGCACGCGAGACCAGGTATGTTAAAATGGTATTCTTGCGACTTCTTTCTTTTATCAGTTCCTTAAATATTGATAGCTTATTAATTAAGATGAGACCTTATGATAATAAATTAGATATTTTTACTTAAACATTTTGTGATGTTAGTTTATTATACTAGCGTGAAATTACAAGCTCTGTACTTTAATCTCCAGTTTATCTTTCTCTTTTCTTATTCTTGGTTCTCCTACTCTTCCTCTTTCCTCGTCTATTTTTTGAAATTTTCTACCTTTTTTTCGACATTCGTCCCTACCTTTTTTCTATATTTATTCCTTCATGTTTTTCTCTCGATATATTTTTTCATATACGAGTCTAGATATCTTAAATATTATTCTCAAAGTTTATTTGCTTAGTTAAATAATTAGCATTTATTCTCGTAAATGTTGTTAGCGTTTATTAAATTTAATTATATAAGCAATAGCTATGAGATATTTAATTTTCTTTTACATACTCAGCTTCCTCGGAGAAAGACTTTTAAAAAATTCAATTTATCTATCTCGGATTCTCGCGCTCTCACCTAGTTTTTTGTGTCCTTAATGAGGCTTACACGATGGCTCTACCCGATTGGTAAGGGGATTGTAGTTTTTATTTTTTATACTTGTGTTGTGGTAGTTGTGTTTAACGAACTGCGATTTTTTAGCAATTTAAATATACTGATTGAGTAAAATTATTATTGCGTTCTAGTATTGTGCGCACGATTGACTTTCACTTCACAGATGTTGTTATGTAATACACGCTTATTAGGGATAGTCCAAATATATCTTAACTGAAGGAAATAAGTAACTCGTTCCCGCAGATTTACTAGAAAGTTTGGGAAATCATAATTATCTACAACTGTTGCCCCGACGCCTTTAAAGAATCGCATTATCACGATTTGCATATAGAAAGTATGTTGGCTGGACTTGCTTTCCAAAACAAGAATGGGCCTTTTATAGAGTCAATAAAGTATATGTCAAATAAGTGCTCCTGTTTCTAACACACGTTTCGCATGACGCATTAACGTTATCAGTTTTATTTTCTATGTGACATTGGAAATAAAGATGGAAATATTTTTTCACCATTTCGAGGACTTGCGTTCGCGTAAAGGTAAGAAAGGTGTATAATACCAGTATTAAGCAATTTCTAGCTTCTCGATATAGCGGGATTGACTAAACGCGTGGTGACGGTGCTGTTCATATACTTTTCTCGTGGTAAGTGTCCTGTTATTATTTTTATATAAGGTTTCTTATTGCAGTCAACAATGAAATCAAAAATGAAAGAAATTTAGGCGTTTCGATATTCGCGTACTTCATCTGGTCCTCAAATAAACTTTGAGTCGTACTTTTAAGCCAAGACCGCACCTTGAAACATCCATCTCATATTCTCACCGATTGTTTCTTTCTCGTTGGTCGTGAACCTATATAATTATTGAGTTCAAACGTCAGGGCTATCGCTCGCGTATTGCCATGATATGGTGGTTTCCGTTACGCGCGATTTTAGAGAAAGGGTCTCTAAGGAATAGATCGCCGCGGGGAGGTTTTTTCTTTTCTTGTGTTCCAGGATTTTGCTGCCAATCAGAGAAATATTAAGAGCAAGGTTTGAAAACCTATTAAGTTCGTTCGTCCTCCGTGTTTTTCAATGAACATATATTTCAAATCAAATCGCTCATTTCATTGTGAACAATTGGTTCTCCTCCGCAACGTTCGTTCACGCTTGTTTTAGGAAAGATCGATGATTTACTCAGTGAATAATAATATACGTTTCAATATAGCTCTAATTTCTGCAGTTTTTTTCCATTCTCTATTTTCCTTTTCGATTATTTTCTTCGATATCGATCTGTATAAAGGTTCATTAAGATACTTAAAGTTTATATTATAGAAGATCGGTATACTTTCTTCCCGTATAACGTGAGTGAAACCTCTATTATCTTACCAGCTAGTTAGAATAATAAAAAGTTCTTTCGATTATTCTCTAGATACTGGTATATATTATAATAATATATATATATATATATAATATATGTGTATAACCAGGTGTGGATAGGACTACGTGCATTTACGCCTTAATAAAACCACGCTTGTTTAATACTGTGAATGATTAATATAAAAATTTAGTATACCATTTCAACTCCATGTTTAGTAGTCAGCGTGCGTATTGAGTATTAAATGACAGGCAATTGATCTTAAAGTATTTTGCTTTTTTTTATGAAACAAAACAATAATACATATTAATTTTTGTTTAGATCGGTCCTCTAAACGAAAAATAATGGGATGACTATTGGACATAAAAAATACGAAGAGGGCTTTCCACTAAACAAAAATTATACTTCTAATATATTACTCGTCGCGAGTGCATAAAGCAAATGAGCGAATCTAATTCCCAATTGCGGATTTGTTCGTTACATTTTTCATGTACCCTCGACAACAGAGGTAATTTATCCTATTATCAATAGTAGGCAGATATGTTGCAAAACACACACCGGAAGTTGCATTGGTGCACCACTGTCTTTTTAAACACTTTAATATCATATTTCCTCATCATTCAGTCATTGTGTTAATCTTCTTATATAATTTGTTGATATTTTATTACAACTTCATTTTAATCTGCAGTATTATTCTTTAATTATTATTTAATTATTATTATTTTAATTTATTATTATTATATTATTATATAGGTTATATATTATATAGTTTAAAATAATACTTTAATATTTATTTATCAAATATTTCAATATTAAATATAATTGATATTGTTTTAATTAATAATTATAATCATAATCATTATTAATATTTTATTAATATTCTATTTATATAAAATATTTAAGATAAAGATATATAAGAGTATTTAGTTTATACATATCGAGGGTCTACAATAAATAAGAGGCTTGAATTTTTTGAATCATTATGTCTCCTCATAAAAGTTTATTTTTTAGAAAGATAGAAGGAAACGGTATAACTTCCCAGATAGTTGTAAAAGAAAGTATTATGCGTCTATATAATTTTACTAGCTCAACCAACCTTATATATTATGCTCTCGGCTACGGCCTCCTCGCTCTATACGAGTCAGTTTGAAATATTTGTTTCACCTCGTTAAGAGCGACTTACTTATCTTACTTTGTCAGTCGGGATTTACTCGCTCGCCTCCGCCTTTACTCTAAAGATTGCTCATTAATTCCTTCTTTTTCTCGGAAGATTCACGATAAGTCTAATTTAAACTATCTTCACAATATAAATCTATTAATATAGGTATACAGTGCATATAAAGATTATATCGTATTATATTGAATTTCCTTCTTTCGGCTTCAATTAGTGTTAACAACCGTTTGAGTATTATCGGCTCTTTTTTTACTGCTAATAGAAGTTTTAGGATTTTAATTTTTTTTAAGATTTATCCAACATACCAGATCTATCAAACTATTTTCTATTAATATATAGATTTCAATGGTATGACTATTATGGATGATTATAAATATATTAAATATTAATTCATTATATATATATTGATCCTACGTAATTAGCACTTAAGCACGCGACTAATGCACTCTTTACGAATAGTAATTTTCGAGGTAACCTTTCTCTCGGCAAATAAAAGGGAAAAGTAATATAACGTATATCGAACTTTTCCGAAATCCGATGAAAAAATGAGAGAACTATATTATTTCGTCTACCTCTCTCTCGAATAAATGGGTATAATCTGCGAAAAAGGTTTCTCAGGAAAATTAAATAACTCCCGTTCCCAATTTTTAGGAGGCTTACAGTAATAGTCGATACGTTATCGTTAATCTGCAATAGGTTGGATTTCGACTATGTTCTCTATATATCTGAATGGCTTACTCTTGTATTATTCCGGCGGACGTACGGGTTACGTTAGCCTGACCTTAACGTCTTGACAAATTTCTCTTAATGAGAAGGTCAAATAGCATTCGATGGAACTTCGTTCAAGTTACTGGTATAACTCGATAGTATGAGATATTCAAATCGGGATATATTCGCTAATTCTAAAGCGATTAATTGAATTAAATATATTATCAATTTATAAAATACTCTGAGCTAACTATATATTTATTCTAACTAAGAGAAGTACAGGACGGATTTAAATTAATATAGCTAAATTATCAGTATTAATTTGTATTGCCGCGAGTGGTCGAAACATAATTCGCTCCGTAACCCGTACTGAAGTGACGTGCTGAAGAAGTACATTACATTTTAATAGAGTATTTTTAGGTCGCGCTGTCGAATGTGGAACAAATTCCCGACAGTTCTATGATTAAGAAAATTTAAATCGGTGCATTCCATAAACATTCCGGGACCTAATACGTCATTTCGAAGTTCCTTCGTGTTCGTTTTGAAGAAAACAGGGTATTATTATGTACGTGTGATACCAATAGAAATGAAAATGAGTGAGAGAATGGTATTATAGGGAGATGGTCGGCGGAATGAAAGACGACGCTAATCGATAGACTGACGCAGTGACATTAAATATCTATCTCGATTAATAAAATTTTAAGTGGAGAGAAATAAAAAAGTTTATTCTTTATACCGGATGCTGAATTGACTCGTGCCGCTCACGTGAATATATAATATATAGTATATAATGATTATATAAATATATAATAATAATATATATGATATATTAATTAGTATATTATATATAATAATAGTTATTTATTATATCTATTATATATATATATATAAGTTATGCTATAGTAATAAGGTATAGGGGATGTTATATATGGAGGTATAATAAATTACTAATATACATATATATTATATTATATTGAATAATACTACTATATATATAATTATATGTGAGGGGTATACTTTCAATCCATTCAGCATTCTGGGCAGACTCGTAGAGTACTCGGAAGACACTAGAAGTGCTCTATATCTCGGAACATAGCGAAATCTATTCCGGAAGATCTCGCGAAGGGTAGTAATGCGCGGCCCTGGCTACCAGGCAGGCAGCCAGCCCGCGACAAATCCGTATTTCGTTTAAGTAATACTTTTTTTTTCTTTTATTAAAATATTTATCGTTGTTAATTGTATGGATAATTTGTTAAACATTTGTTCAATAATAAACTGTCTAAAATATGGGAAAATAAATATTTTTTTCCTTCATCTTAAAATTCTCTCACGCATCGTTAAATTTTAATTTAACAAAAAAAAATTCACTGGCTGACCGAGAATGGAAATATTTCTAAACTCTATCAAAACGGCTAATAGAATAAACGATTCTTTGTTTAATCGAAGCAGTTACGAAAATAGTTATTATAGAAATAACGTTAAGGAAAACGCCCGATCTCGCAATCCCCGTAAGCCTCAGCGTTTAACAGCCAATAGCTATTCTCTGGAGGTATCTTTGGGCCCCATAGCGGTAAAAAAAGTATTTTTTTTTCAGCCAGAGGGAAATCGAAGCGCTATTGGCACAGCCGGTTTTCACCTCGACGGCGTCCTCGAAAAATAAGGTCGGAGAGGAACGAGAAAAAGACGACGATGACGAGGCAGAGCTAAGAGAGAACGGCGCTGGAAATTTTTTATTCTCGAATCATTTAGTTATTCGTTCAGGAATTAGCGGCAACTTGAACGCGAATCCGGTGGCGTTTTCTTATTGGTTTGAAACGTTAAAAGGGGCGAATCATAGGATATTTCATCCCCATTTCTACATAATTCCGGCGGGAACTTTTGGATATTCGGTTAGTTTTAGGTTCAGGGGCTTCTCTCACCCGCCGCCTTACGTGTGGTCCGTGCTGAAGGCGGGGAGTTTTTCCTGGTTCGATACGATACTAGACAGTCTGAGAATCAGAATTATGCTGGCTGGAAAAAGTATCGAGGACGACGAATGGATGAATAAAAAGTGCGTCGATCTCATTATCAGTTTCAGTTTCACCGCTCCATGAGCAACAAGTTATTTTTAAAACGATGTTTCATTGAGTTTGTTGAGACAGTGGCCTAATGTGATCTGATCAGCCGAGGCCTTATGCCGTGGCTCGTTCCGCCCCAACGTGGTTCGATATTCGCTTTGGAGGAGAAAGAGAAGAAATAAGAACCTACTTACCTCAAGACAAGTTCGCCTTATAGACAGCCAGGTTCGTCGTCGCCTCAAAGGGGGACCAATATTCTTCCTTCATTCCTCATGACCTTTCGAGGCAGGTTGTCAGCGATAAGGACTAAGCTTGTTGCAATGTTTTCTTCGAAATACTTGTTGAGGGTGTGATTTAGAGACCGCCTTAGTTTTGTTTTAGAGCCTCTCGGAGAAGAACTGCTTTTAAACTACATCTAAGTACACGTAGGTAAACACGATGAACTATTAATATGGATCAACGTCTGATGTGCTGGAATTCTTCTTAGAGACGTGTGTATTAAACAAAACCCTTCGTTTATCTAAACATTGGCTACTCAATGAACAGTCGAGGTGAATGAAGAAATTTAGATTTATCACGGTTGAGAAAAATTTACACTAATTATATATTTCGACCGCTTACTCAAAACAACTCTCTACAGTTTCGTTCTCAAATAAATTACGAATTATTCTTTTCTATACCTCAGCGACCTGCTGTGCTCTAAAAAAAAATCTAGACGCTTTTTTGCTTAGTCAACAACCAGATTTGCGTACTGATTTACTTTATTTAGCCAAGGTATATGCATTTCTCATAAAATCGACGTTTTCGTACCAAACATGCTGTATCATTTAATAGTCCAATTTTTTATGGTCGAATGTGGTGACTGTTATTAAGGTTTCCCTGGCGGCTCTAGGTGCCCACATACACAGAACCCATTCCGCTCAGGAAAATCATAGCTATGAATTGACTGTACGTCATTAGTGAAATTTTCATTCAATTCGAGTAAGGCGCGTATCCTTTCAACAATTTAAATATTCACAGATTTATATGGGACTCATGCTCGGAAGAATTATGTTTTTATATGCGATTATTACTCGATAAGTTAAGTGTTCAGCGTTTATGACTGTACTCAAACCAGTTAAATTTAGCATAATAGATGAAGTAAATACGTCGCCGCCTTGTCTGATAATACCGTCGCTCAGATTAACCTCCACTGAGCCATCTGCGACTCCAGCTTCAACTCAGACTAAGCCGATTGGTGGGCCGAAATGCTCGCGTTCAACGCGTGGCAGCCGTGTATGCCCCACCAGACGTGGTTGTAGGTAAAGTGGAAAAACACTACTCAAACATACGATAATCTCAAACTCAGCTCAAAATAAAACATCGGCAGCGGCGTGCTGCGTGATCTTCAGTGTTTCTCAAAGTGTGGCGATAACTACCCTCTGATTTTAAGTGGGTGGGCGGCGTGCATGTAAGAAGCGGCCCTAGAGTATGACGAGCGGCGCCGTGAAGAAACCCGGTGCGAAAGTTTTGGCGTATTCGTTTGCAATTTACCGTCTCGAATTACGAGCTAAAGGTAAACCTTAAAGTTGTCCGGCCAATCCTCAGGTTGCTAAGAGACCGAATACGCACATCGAGGCGTTAAACCAACAGAAGCTTGCCTTCAAAATGCCTCCGGTTGGGTTCACGCTTCTTCCTTGCCAAAATCAGCCGAATTATGTCCCGCATGCTTTCGAAGA
>JABUQX010083056.1:30000-35526 GCA_015478945.1 Trachelipus rathkii | reverse complement strand
AGTGAGTTGTGTTAGAGGAGCTATGGTTAGATTTTGTGTGTGGTGAGTACTAGAAGTTCTAAAGGTTAAAATTTAAGTTTGAAAGGTCAAAATTTGTGTGGTTGCGACATATGATCCATCTGAGCGTAATGTTGAAGAGAGTGGAATTTTCTGGGATAATCTGAATTGATGTTTTAGATGGGGGGAATAGGAGATTCAGGTTCTTTGCCACATATCTGCCCATTCAAGGATTTTTTTTTTTTCAGTTGTCACCACTACTCAGGGGCAGAGCCCTATTCAAGGGAGGGGGTGTTGTTGTAGTTTACTCTCAAAATTTCACCCTCTAGCGCAAATTACGCTGATGAGCACAGACGCAGGCTTTTAAAGTGAAGGAGATATTAAATGTCAGTAGGAAATACAGAAAGATTGGAGCAGAATTCCACAAAAACAGAGGTGGTGTGGTGGAAAGGGAAGCACCCACCAGCAATCGCCTGGAGTGTTCTACCAATTGTCAACATTATGTCAAACACAATACATCAACCCAGCCCGCAGATACCAACCCCTTTGATAGATACGAAGCCCCAACCGAAAAAGCGTGGTTGGGTGGTACGCGAGTCTTGCTGAGGTCCATCGAGCACTTGCCTCTTCGGTACGCCGCTGGGGTACCTATAGGATAGAGATAAAGCACCAACATCGTCTCGCAAAGATAGAGGGTCAAGTGAACTGAAAAGTGCAGAACAGTTTATAAGCCTTTTTTGCCTTTGACCGACCCTGTCCAAAAGCCACGGCACGTTGAAACCAGAGGCCCCACCCCCAAGAGATATGAGAGCAGTGCTCACCATACATAGGGCGGGATTGGGACCTTTGTTATAGCGGAGCAAACTGAGGAAAATGAGAAAGTCTCAACAGTTCTAAACAGAATCAGTTCTTTGAGGCCCGCCCTAGCAACCGTATGTGATGTGAGGTTCCAAGAACATTTTTTTTGATTTCATTGTTTAAGGCCAAGATGTTTATATTGTCAACAGGAAAAGACGAACAGGAACCGGTTACGCCGAAAAGAGACAGGGAAACGTTTAGAACGGGTATTTTTTGGAGAAGGAGATTTTGTAAAACAAAGTTTTTGGGTTTTTAAAGGAATTGAAATTTCACAAAGTTGTATTTCTATCCATCAGCGACGAATAAAATCGGAAAGATTAAGACGAAAAGCAATTCCAAAAGTAAAAGTGGGAGTAGAATTGGTATGAGTTAAAGAATGAAGGGGTCCGAGTCCATCGGAATTACGATGTGGATAGAGTTAGAGGTGCAGGGTGAGAAGATCATAATGAAAATAGTAGGAATAAAGTAGGAGAATGGAGAAGAAACCCTGAGGAACACCACTATTGACAGAAAAGAAGAAAGAAGTCCCGCCCCTGCGGAACAAACGCCGATATTTGAGCGATATCTTTTATTTTAAAGGAAAGCTAGATATAAGTAAAGCAAAGAGAAGGGGGAAAAACCCCAAGGAGGAAGCTATGGAGAGAGCAGTGGACGCAAATAAAAATTGATAGACCCGTGGCCCATACGTCGTTCGGTCCAAATGCTTTGGATATGTCAAGCGCCACCACCCAAGTCCCTTCCCCGTAGTTCCTAAGAGCGAAAAAACCAAATATTCGCGTTAGATAGGAATTTGTATATATCACAAGTAGGACTTTCAATGCAACGAGAGCCGTTACTGGTGCATCGGAGTGGAGTTGCCCAGATGATCTAAGCAGTTGAGTTTGAGTAAGGGTTTCAAAGATCTATAGATAGAATAACAAGTGAGAGCTACAAGGGATAGTTAGAAGGAATCAGAGCGGCTTCCTTTTTTTTCGGAATAGGTTGGACATGTGGGAGCTTCCAACACTGAGGGATGGAAAGTGCTAGTAATGAGGACATTTGAGAATTATAGTTGAGCGATGGGCCGAAGAGATTAGCCTCCTTTCCAGTTGGAGAATTAGCAAACACAATGATCAGACCGAATAAGAGGAGGAAAGGCAAGATTTACAGGAAGTTGCTAGAGAAGAGAATGAAAGATTGCTTTAGGATGAGAACCAAGGAGGTTAGCCGCACTTTCCTTTTGATTGAAAGCAAGACTTTGCTCGTCGAAGAGGTATCCCTCACGATTTTTCTAGCTGAATTGGAAAATGTTTTAGCGACGAGTTGATATAGGAGAACGAGAATTCCACACCCGATAGGCACTGTCTCTAGCCTGAATGAGATGGCCGGAGAATAAGCACGATCGAACCATGGATTTATGGAGGAAAAAAAGATTTAGTTTTAGAAGGAATGAATGAATGAGGAAAAAAATTTAGCTGAAGAAGGAATGAACCTGCTCATCCATTCAAAGGATTACAGCTCCCTCCTTATTCTTTTTAAATCTTTATACATCCATCATTATTCTTAACTGAGGTAGCCAATTTTGCTATCATCTGCAATCTTGGAAACCTTACATTTAAGTCCTGATTCTAAAATTATTATATACATGTATTGGATGAGGAACAGCCACTTGACCAAAGAAATCGTTACGGACCACAACATTGTCTCCTCATTTCCATTAAAAAATACTTTCCATTTTCATTGATTAACATTATTAATTATATTATTATATTTATTATTATTTATTATTATTATTATTATTATTTTATTTATTATTATTAATTTTATTTTATTATTATTATTATTATATATTATATTATTATATTATTTATTATATTATTTATTATTATTATTATTATTATATTATATTTATTATTATAATTATTATTACTTATTATTATATATTATTATTAGTTTATTATTTTATATTTATATTATAATTATATATTATATTATTATTATTATTATATTATATTATATTATTATTTATTATTATTATTATTATATATATTAATATTATTATAGATTATATATTATTATTATTATTATTATTTATTATTATCGTGAGACTTAAGGAATCAAAAAATTTTGATCGCTTAAAAATAATTTCGGAAGGTTGAACCCCCTGACCCTCCTGTCTACAGATATATATATATATAGTATATATATTATATATATATATATATATATAATATATTATTATATATATATATATATAATATATATATATATATTAATATATATTATTAAATATAATATATATTATAGTATATATATATATAGGGTGTATCGTTAATATTGCGAAAAAATCAGTATGATATTCCTTGCATTTAAATATTAAGATTTTAAATATTTGTGGCAATAAAACATTTTCACCGAAAAACGCCTCGTTTTCAAGATACAAGGTGATGAAACTTATGTGGGACATATCTGATATATTCCATTGCCCGTCCCGTACCACATCTCAACTTTTAATAATAAGCACAAATACACCGTAGGAAAGGTTAAGAACCTGTTATTTAGTAGTTCCGTATCTCGCTTCATTATACAATTACTAGTCCCATGTCGCGTCAGTTCTGTGTTCAAGTGTTTGCTCATATTTTCAAAAGAATACACAAATAGTGAAAGTTGTGATATGCATTTTGTTTACTGTTCTTACGAACGGTAATTCATTAACAGCCATCGTCTCTATGAAGAAAGTACCACCCTTAATCGTTTTGTCATTCCCGCCATCATTACTACGTTTTGAACGTCTCCACACGTTTTTAGAGAAGCCTAGGATGTTTTTTATAAAAAACTTACTGATTGTAACGGGGAGAACCTCGCACAGTATCAACTCCAGATGCCAAAGAACAGGTTCTCCAAGAACTTGGGGACAGTCCTACAACAAGTACAGAAAGATTGCTGCAACACTACTTGTAAGTTATTCGACAGTTTTCAGGGTATTGGAAAATCAACTTCTGTACCCTTATCACATCCAACGAGGCAGGAAACTTGTACCAAAAACAGATTTTCCTGCAAAAAGTAGCTTTGTGTCGATAGATGCAACAGAAAATTGCAGACAATCCTCACCATTTACCAGAAATATTGTTCACCGATTAGGCAAATTTTTCCAGAGACGCCATAATCGAAACACTTCCACAACACAATCACATATGGGCTGATGAGAACCCATATGCAATGAGTTTTTTAAAGCCCGCCATCAAACACCAGTTTTCTTGAATGTTATGGGTCGGAATTTGTTTGGCGATCATTGAATGGTTCCAATTCTTTTTAACAGCGAGGCGCTTACTGGAGAACTTTTATCGCCAATTTCTTGAACATGGCTTGCCTACACTACTGCTGGAAGACCATTACAATTAAGATTGAAAATGTATTTCATGTCACGACGGCCGCTCCAGCTCATTTCAATTGTTTGCTCGTAAACTATTTTAAACCACTGTATGATCCACGCCGTTGGGATAGGTCGAGGAGGTACAGAACCTTGGCCTCCGCAGTCTCCAGACCTAAATGCATTGGATTTCTTCTTGTGGGGTCACCTAAAACATTTGGTTTATACAGCAACAGTTTAATTAAAAGTCCCGAAGAATTAAGGGCTCGCATAGTAGGTTCGATCTTGTGGACACAATTTCGGCAACACACAGTTAATTTGAACGTGTCCCGCCAATCAATGCGTTGCGAAATAGAGGCTGTATTGCCGCTGGGGGATTGCTTCATTTTTCAACAATTTGGTTATAACCTCTTAGTGCACATTTGCTTCGTACCTATTTTTTGTATATTTTCTCTGTTGCAGTAATGTATGTATTTCTTAAAATTGAATAAATTGAATGAATGACCAGAAAATAGCAGACAATCCTCACCATTTAGCTCAAGGAAATATTGTTCACCGATCAGGCAAATTTTTTCTAGAGACCGCACATTATCGAACTCTTACCACAACAATCACGATATGGGGGCTGATGAGAACCCATATTCAAAGTTGAAAGCACGCCATCAACAACCAGTTTCATTGAATGTATAGGTCGGGAATTCGTTGGCGACCATTTTGCATTTGATAGGTCCCCATTTCTTTTTCCAGCGAGGGCTTACTGGAGATCGTTTTCGTCAATTCTTGAACCAGACTTGCCTAAAACTACCCTGGAAGACCATATACAAATTAAGATCGAAAATGTATATCTGGCACGACGGCGCGCTTCCAAGCTCATTATCTCAATTTAGTGCATTCGTAACTAATTTAATGAACACTGTATATCCAGCCGTTGATAGTCAGAGGAGGTACAAGAAACCTTATTTTGGCCCTCCACAGTCTAAAGACCTAAAATGCATTGATTTCTTCTTGTGGGGTCACCTGAAACATTTGGTTTATACAGCAACAGTGTTGAAAGTCCCGAAGAAATAAGGGCTCGCATAATTCGCATCTTGGTGACACAATTCGGCACACACACGGTATATTTGAAGCGTGTCCGCCAATCAATGCGTTGCAGAATAGAAGCTTGTGTATTGTCGCTGGGGGTGCTCATTTCAACATTTGTCTATAACACCTTTAGAGCACCATTGCTTAGTACTTATTTCTGTTGTTATATTTTTTCTGTGTTGCAGTAATGTATTGTGTATTTCTTTTATAATTGAAATAAATTTGAATGACATTTGGTT
>JABUQX010083056.1:22500-25000 GCA_015478945.1 Trachelipus rathkii | reverse complement strand
AGAGAAGAGAGAAGAGAGAAGAGGAGATTAGGTTTACGTTTTCTTTTTTCTTGTTAGCTTAGCGTATAGATAATTTTTTTTTTATTGTTACGTTAGCTTATGTAAATTTTTTGTAAGGTTATGTTAGATTATTTTTGAATTGTTACTTGTAGAATTATGTTAGGTTAGTTTAGATATTTTTGATTTTTTAGGTTAGTTTAGGGTTAGGTTAGGGTTAGGTTAGGTTAGGTAGTTAGGTTAGGTTAGGTTAGAGTAATAGGTTAGTAGGTAGTTAGGTTTAGGTTGATAGAGTTATTAAGATAGGGTAGGTTAGTTAGGTTAAGGTTAGGTTAGGTTAAGGTTAGGTTAGGTTAAGTTAGGTTAGGTTAGGTAGGTTAGTTTAGGTTAAAAAAACAACTTAGGTTAGGTTAGTTCTAGGTTAGGTGTTTAGGGTTCTAGATTAACAGGTAAAATTATTTTATATTTTTTATGATATTATTTTTTCAGGTATGTACGAATCCTATTCTCGATGCTGATGTAAGCATTGCTTGTATTAAAGATAAAATTAAACCTGGAAGTATAATTTTTTTAAGAGCTACCATCAAATTGGTTTTAGCTTTTTTTTTCGCTTGGTCAAAACCTTTCTTTCATTCTCTTAGTTTTAAGCCTAGATAAATACCAATAAATATATATTATCATATATATATATATATATAAATATAGTTATATATATATATATATATATATATATTATATATATATATATTAATATTTTTTATATCCATATTAAATTATCTGTAATAAAATATCTATAAAATACAAATATTTTTCTTATAAAACTTGAATTTTTTTTTCAAATTGTCTTACTTTGTCGTATTATTATTTTCTGTAAATAAAGAAAAGAAATTAAATTAATTCTTATTTTCCTCATTTATCGATATTTTTTGTTTTCACAAATTATAAAGATATATCGATCTTCATTCCAAATCTACCTAAGATCCCTATATAATATATATAATATAATATATAATATATATATATATATATATATATAATATATATATATATATATATATTATAATATATATATATAATATATATATATATTATATATATATATATAATATATATATAATTATATATAATAATATATATATATATATATATATATTATATATATATATATAATATATATATATATTATATATTATTATTATATATAATATTATAAGAATTCTGTTACATATTCTCAGTTACTTTTCATTTCATTCATTTATATTTCATTCATTATTTTTATTTATATTTTATTTTAATTAGCTTTGAGCTTAAAACAGAGAGAAACTAAAATATGAAAATAAAAATGCAAAAAAAAATTATTTAATTTTTTTTTCTTATTATGCAATCCTTTTTATTATACATAAGATTTTTTGATGGTGTTGTTGTTAGTGGTAACCATAATAAATAATAAGAAAACTAGGACATAATAAATAAATAATAATAATAATAATAATAATAATAATAATAATAATAATAATAATAATAATAATAATAATAATAATATAAAAGAAAGAAGAAAAAAAAGAAGAAAGTTCTTCTTCGAAGCCGAAGTATAATTTACCTTTCCTTTCAGAATACATTTACTGACTTAACAGTTTCAGAATTTTGGCTTAATGGATCCTTGAAGTAGTAGAAGGACATTAATCTTTCCAAGAATTTTTCAAGCACTCATAATCCATCAAAAAAAACTATCCTATCATAGGATTCATTCCTCCCCCCCCCTCCAATTCCCTTCTCCTCCCCCCCCCCCCCCCCCCCCCCAAATCTCCTCTTGTTCGTTCTCTCTCAATTTTAAGTCGATTTCTTTAAAGTTTTTTTCTTTTCTTTTTTTTTTTTAGGAAAAACGATACGAAAAAAAGTCAATAAAGAAGTAATGATAAATGAATAAATAAGAAAATTCTCTCTCTCTCTCTCTCTCTCTCTCTCTCTCTCTCTCTCTCTCTCTCTCTCTCTCTCTCTCCTCTCCCTCTTCCCCCTCTTTCATTTCTCTCTCTCTCTCTCTTCCTCTCTCTCTCTCTCTCCTTCTCTCTCTCTCATACTTTCTCTTTCTCTCTCTTTCTCTCTCTTTCTCTCTCTCTCTCTCTCTCTCTCTCTCTCTCTCTCTCTCTCTCTCTCTCTCTCTGTATGTATATATAACTTTCCATCTCACTATCTTCATAATTTCAAACCGTCGCGCTCTCCCTTTCTCAAAGAACTTTTATTAAAACATTGAAGGAGAAGTGGAAAACGGAACCAGTTTCCTCCTCCATTCTTTCCCTAACTCAAGCTTTTCAATCTCTTCAAAGTGGAAAGAATTAAGCAAGGAAAAACTTCGTATATAATAATAATATATATATATTTATATATAATATATAATAAAATATAATATTATATATATATAATATATATTATATATATATTATATATATATATATAATATATATATATATATAAGTTATATATAATTATATTGAAAAAAAAAAAC
>JABUQX010083056.1:0-5000 GCA_015478945.1 Trachelipus rathkii | reverse complement strand
CGCGCCCGACTCTGCCATCTTTCCTGGTTTACCCTTGGGATATCTTTTAGTTAAAAAAAAAAGAATTGGCAACCTTAACGTTCTCTCGTAGCGATGGAGCTCCTTCGTTCAAAAAATGATCATTATCACACAGATTTTCCAACATTTTTAATAATTTTAGAATTCTTCAAAGCGTTATTTTTCCCTAATTTCATGGATGAGAAATGTCTCCTGATTAATAAAATTTTATTTATTTTCCTGTAGCTGTTTTAGTTTTTTAGTTACATGCATGTTGCTTTTAAGAGGAGGCTAACCATACATAATATATATATATATATATATATATATATATATATATATATATATATATATATATATACTTATATATATATATATATATTTTATATATATATATATATATAAATATCTATATATATATATATATATATATATATATATATATATATATATATATAATATATATATATATATAACTTAATATGTATACTCTCTCTTATATATATATATATATATATATATATATAGACCTTGTATGTTTGACTCATCAAGTTTGATTTTTTTTTTTTAACATATTGTGTATGATACTAACAATGAATTTAAATAGTAACGGACATGATTCAAAATTTCGAAATATTTTAAATAATTTTTTAAAAAATTACATGATAAAAATAAAAAAAATAAAAATGAAACATATCTCCGAAAAGTACGACACTTACGAAAAACAATTACGTTATTTGGAATCAGCATATAAAACTTATTATAAAAATGTAAGAAAAAAAAAAAAGAAAAAAAATAAATATATCCAAAAGTACGACACTTACAGAAAACCAATTACATATTTGGAATCAGCATATAAATCTTATTACTAGAATCTAAAAAAAAAAAAAGAAAATTAGATTACCCAAGACGACGGGGGACAGAGGGGGACGTTTTTCCATGCCGTGGGACGGAAAGGGCCCGCGACAGAGAGGGGGTTCCGGAGACCCTCCCCGGAGGGGGGTAAATAGTCCTACCCTGTCGTTCCCCCCGGAGGCCGAGAGGCCCCGACTCCTGCCATCTTTGCGGTTTGCCCTTGGAGTATTCCTTTAGTTAAAAAAAAAAAAAAATTAAACTGACGGAGTCGTAAAACATAACAGGTCCTATATATTTTGAATCATGTCCGTCACCACTTAAAATTGATTGTTAGGATCATATACTAGAAATATATTTAAAAAAACAAAAAATATAAAAACTGACGGAGTCGTAAAAGAGCAAAACAGGTCATATATATATATATATACATATATAATATATATATATGTATATATGTATAATAATAATAATATATATATAATATAACTTATATATATATATATATATATATATACTCTTTATATATATATATAGTGATGTATGTGACATCCACACGACCGATTTCACGATTTTAAAATATCAAGTTCCCCATTATAAAATGAGGATACTGCTGATATGAAAAATATTTTTAGGCTATTAGTCTCTTCCCAGTATTTGATTAATATTTTTAGATGGTATGAATAAGAATATATATATATATATATATATATATATATATCTTTATATATCTATATATGCAATAATATAGTATGCATAATAATAACATAAATAATAATATGTGTATATCTCTATATAGCTAACTCATAACTCTTAATAATAATAATATGTAATAATAATAATAACTAATAGCAGCTATGTAATATATCAACAACAACAGCAACAACAATAACAATAATAACAACAATAATATATGTATGTAATAATAATATATATGTGTAGTAATAATATGTAGTAATATATATTATATATAACTATAATATGCTATATAATAATAATAATAACCAATATATATAACCATGTCCTCTTAAGCTTACTGGAACATGGGATAGGGAACTTGCCTAACATGCAAGGAAATAAGATAGAAGTAGAGTTGGATGCCGTAAGTTTAAACAGGGTAATCTGGTTCAATAAACAGGAAACTCCACTCTTCATTTCCATCCAGTCTAAAACCAACTCCTACCACCCATTCTTATAATTCTTTCATCTCACATTCACGCACCAATTAAATAACCAAGGATACATAACACATCCCTATCTCACTCCACTATTAATATTAAAGCCATACACTTTCAACTCAACATTCTTACCCACGTTTCACTATCAACCTTACATACTTTTGATTACATTTGTAAGTCTACCACCAACTACCATATATTACCTAACACCACCACAGAGATTTTCTATTAATGCTGTCATGCACGCCTGTTTTGAAAAATTATAAAACCTAAACGTAACATATTCTTTCCTCCCACTCATATTCTATGTTTGAACAAATATGTGAAGACTTAGTCTAAGGCACCTTGTTCTCCGCCAATCAGTCGCTCAGTCACTCGACGCACTCTTTCATGACCAAAATGCCAACATATACCTTCTCTACAACCCTCAATAAACTAATTCCCCATAGTTTCTACATTTCCCCTTATCTCCCTTACTCTTATATCATAAGTACTGTTAATGCTCTCCTCAATCGTTCAAATCTATACCCTCCATAAACCAACTACGATTTACACAACTTCCATATCCAGTCAATCACAATCTCGTCTCCATTCTTGATCATTTCACCAGTAATTTCATCTATACCTGCAGATTTACCATTCTTCAGCTTTCTCACTCTACCCATTACCTCCTCCCTACTAATTACCTCATCCCCAAAACACCTATTCTTCTTACACCATCAAACCCACACACATTCACTATCATCCTCTTCATTACTACCAATGTTATGCAGATTTACTCAAAAGTGTTCTCTTTATCCTTTCTCCCATGGCTTGCATCCATTATATAGGTCACAAAGTACATCATCCATATTCATTATTCTGTGAAGAACTCCTTGCTCTCTTTCGCAAGCCTTTCGTACTTACCTTCCAGAAGAGCTTCTTCTTCTCTTGTAAGTCCCCATTCATCCTCCTTCCAAACTGCTCATTTACCTCTTTTTCCACTCTTACCTATGATGCAACTTTCAATTACCCCTTTGTTTCCCTTCTTACATATTTAGAACCACATCATTGGTTTGTACATTCAACCCCACTCTTTTTAACTTTAATACCTTGCATCGTCTTCAATCCCCCTCACTATTGCTAACATTACTTCCTTACTTTTAGCACAACCCACATACTTATCTTACACTGCTAACAATTCTTTCCAATGGAAGGTGATTTTTCAGTTTTCTTCTTGTTCACATTCAACTGATTTGTTACAAATGCTATCCACACATACCTTTCCTTATAACACTTGCTCGCCAGCACTCACTTGCTGATTCTCCCTCCTCCCTCCGTTATCTCTTTCTCCATCTAGCAATCTTACATTAAGCAACATATTTATCTGTTATTTCCACATCTTTAAACCCCTCACTAATTTAACATCCATCACATATTTTCAATATCTCCTTCATCAACACAAAATCAATTATGCTTTACAATTTGACACCATCTCCACCTACACCAACTCTGGTATATTTTTGAAACTGTTGTTGCTCGAAAAATGTATTACCACACATTCCTCTCTTCATGCAAAAATCAATCACCTTCCTACATTTCATTTTCTCTCACCAGCCATAATGACCCCAGTTATAGCATCACTTTTTTTGATCACTATCAGCCATTTAAGTCGCCCAGCACAATCCCTACTCACTCCATGCAAAACATCATTCAGCTAATCTCAGAAAGTCATAATCTATAAACATCATTCCAGAGGGACCATATTTACAATCACATATACCTTGACATTAATCTTAAAGTTAAACATTAATATTCTTGTACTCACACAATCCACAATAGATCTTCGCCCATATCACTCATCAGAATCGCAACTCCTTCTCTTCCCCTCTCATTCCTCTCCACTCCAACACACACACATTTCACCCAACACCACTCGTCTTCACCACTTCCTTTCATCTTTGTTTCAGTTACAGCCTGAAAATCAAATTTCCCCTTCTAAATACATCCATCATCTCTCTCCTATTCTCTTCGACATTTATTTTTCTAACAATCCTCGTATCCAGACGATTCGCCTATTCCGCTGGAAGATACAAAGTCGCTTATGGCGATCTGACAGGTGCGATGCATGCATAAACATTAAGCAATAAGTGATGGCGAGTCCCCCAACCCAACTACCACTGTCTTAGTATCCTATTACGACACGCAGAACATACGCTGTGGGAATTCTTTCTCCCCCACACACAGGGATATATGAAAAAAAGGTGTTGTCTGTGATAGTGGTTTATAAATTCTGTGTGTGATAACGTAGAGTCAACTCCTAATAAAAAAAATGTTGATATAGCCATAGGTTGAAATCACTGGTACTGGAAAGTCATGGGACATAACCTACCCAAATACTTAATGGTGGTTAATCCTCTTTTCTTGATGGATCTCACTCTCTCACTGTCTCTCTCTCTTTCCTCTCTCTCTCTCTCTTTCTCTCTCTCTCTCTCTCTCTCTCTCTCTCTCTCTCTCTCTCTCTCTCTCTCTCTCTATTTCTGTTTTTAAATATATATCCTCTCTCTCTCTCTCTCTCTCTCTCTCTCTCTCTCTCTCTCTCTACTATATATATATATATATATATATATGCATTTCTACATACACTCCATATATATATATATATCTCTCTCTCTCTCTTTCTCTCTCTCTCTCTCTCTATATATCTCTCTCTATATATATATATATATATATATATATATATATATATATATATATATATATTAGTGATGAACATAACATCCGTATCCGCATCCGCATCCGCAGAACATCCACACCTAAATTGACATCCGCATCCTCACTTAACAGGTAACATCCGCATCCGCATCCTCTTTTGAAAAATAGGATGTTGAGAATATTTTCTATTTGATTAAATACATATCAAATAAAATATTTGTGGCATCTCTTTATCATGGGGTTATGGGAATAGTGGCAATTTTGAATTCGATCTCTCTC
>JABUQX010083055.1:20000-32513 GCA_015478945.1 Trachelipus rathkii | reverse complement strand
TTATCACTTTATATGACTAGCTATGATAGTAATGAGATTACAGTCATAAGACACGTACCCTAGTCTACATTCACGTTACGAAGTATACAGGAGTAATATATAATCAATTAAATATATATTATTCATATATAATTTTAATATAGTGTTAAATATAGCGAATAATGAATATTAATAATTAATATGCAAATTAATTAACTTTAATATATTTAAGATCAATAAATACTTATAATATTATATACATAATAATAATATCATAATAATATCAATTATACATAATTTATTAATTAATTAATTATATAATATTATTTATAAGTAAGTATATACTTAAATGAATAAAAATTATATTTAATTATGTAATTATAATAAAATTTATTATTTTTTTAAAAAAAATTAAAATAATATTATTAAATCAAGAATGTGGAGTATTATTAAAAATTATTGAATAATATATATTAATTATATTAAAAATAATAAATAATAATAATAACTTAATAATAATATTATAATATAATATTAATTATATATTATTAATAAATAATAGATAATTTATTATATTATTTATTATAATTATTATATTATTTCAGTATAATATTATTATATTATTAATTATTAATTATTATTATAATTTTAATATATAATAAATTTAATTATTACCATTATTATTACTGAGATTAAATTAATAGAAGTAAAGAGTGTAAAATAAATGTACATATATAAATATATAATAGATTATATATTTATTCATTATAATAATATATATCATTATACATCAGGGGAACAATTTTGTTATGTATTACTATTGTATATTTAAAGAATTGCTTTTATTATAGTATTTATTTTTATTGTAACTGATCTCTTGTAACATTATATTTGATTTTATTATTTGATTATCTATACTAATATTGATTCTAATTTTGATTCACTGCTCATTTATACTCATTATGTTTATGTCTATAACCATAAAAAATAATATATCAATTTCTTTATTTTTTTACATTATTATTATTAGTTTATTATTTATTATATCATTATATTACAGATATTGATTATTTCCTATTATCAGTTCATCCTCTTTGTTGTTAGTTACTTAAAAGAGCACAAAAATTTTACTAATTATCGATTATGTCTCATTGTAACAATAAATTTAATATTTATTTATATTATGAGTATAATTATAATACTTATTCATCTATTACTGATTATGTCTGGGTCAATGATATGTAAATTATATATGAGTTTATATATCAGAGAATATAGACTAAGTATTAATTTAGTACCATCAGCTATAATAGGAAATAAGATTATAACCATATATTATTAAATTTATATTATTATAACATTTTTAATTGCTATACCTATATATAATATTTGTCTCTGTATATCTATGCATGAAAATTCTGAAATTTTCTTTAAGAAAATAAAGTAAAGTAATTAATAATATATATAATATATTATTAGATTATAATTATAATAATATATATTAAGCAGGGATTGAGATTATATATACAGTAGTATGATTCACATCACACAGAATATATAATAATATTGAAAACACACATAGAATTATATACATATTTAGTTGATATATATTGAATTAAATAAAGTGAAATAAATTCAATTCACTTCAACATTATTATATTCGATTATAATAATTACTTCATTAACTTTATTGAGGTATATACTCATAGAAAACTTTTAGAATGAGGCTTTATATATAGTTCTGATTTTAATCTCTTATCCTATGAGAATTATCTCAGTGTTATTTATAAGCGAGTTCTAGTATAAAACTATATGATGGGAACATAAGTTATATTATGTATTATGATATTAGTATTTAATATTTTGTTTGTAGAAATGTATTTGTATAATATAGTTTTAGTCTGTATGTATTTAGTTAATTGAATAGTTTAAGAACATTGTATATAACACACGGAGGTATAATTAGAAGGAAACAGACATACGCGTGAGCACTAATAGTGCATGTATTAGTAGGAGCACGTCATGACTATTAGAAACAATGGACTATTTTGAGAGTCTAGAGGATATTTATTATAATAAATTGATTATGAGAATATGATACTTGGAATTGTAAATAATATATTTGTACAATAATATAATATAAATAATAATGTATTATATATCCTTCTTTGTATATTATTATGAATAACATATATATATAAAATTATTAGCTTGTAATACGATAGGAATATAATTTATTTTATTTGAATTGAATTGATTTATTATTATTTAACTACAGACAAATTATCTACACATTCAAATATGTTAGTAATCAGTAACCCACTCTTATGTTGTAGTTGTTGTTGTTGTTTATTTTTTATTAGTATTGTTATGTTTGCATGTTAGTTTTTGTTGTGTTGTTATTATTGTAGTATTGTAGTTGTTATATAGTATAAACTAATTACTTAAATAATAATTTGTCACTTAAGACATTGTGAGAGCTATTTTTTTAAACTATGAAATATTTATAAATACTTCATATATATTTAAATAAATTTTTTGCTTATATTATTTATCATGCTACACACTGAAAATCAGTTTAATATTGAGAACACATTATTAGACAAGCGTTATTATAATTATTCCCTGTCAAAGTTTCATAAATCTTGCTTTAAATACCGAAAAGAGTTTTTATATAATTATATTATATACATTTAAACGATTATATAATAACCTCATTTATTTTAATATATTATAATATTTTAGTTTGCACGTCATTTATTATATTTATTAAATTGAGTTATATATTTGATTATTCATTACTGTGAATGTAAGATTATAATTATCCAATAATAAATCTTCGTTAAATTAATTATAATAATTTATATTTTTGGGTGTGTTTTATTTTTACTTTTCCAAAAGTAATTATACTATTTTATGAACAATTCATCCGTTTAATCCATCTATTTAATTATTAATATTTTTAAAGAATGTATATAATTTAAATATATGTTAATTAGTATTATTATTTAATTATTATTTAGTAACTATTAATTAAATTATGAACATTTAATTATTTATTAATTATTATTATTATTCTACTTGATTAATTATTATTATTATTAATTATTATTATTATTATTATTATTATTATTATTATTTTTTATATTATTCTATATTGTTATCATTATAATACTTTTTGTTGTAATTATTAAATCATTTATCCTTTCTATAATATTGTTATATTTAAATTATTATATTATATTTAATTAATTATTATTTATTATATTATAATTTATTATTATTATTATATTTAGATTATCCTTTATACTTTATTTATTATTGTATATTAAATTAAATATTATTATTATTATAATTTTATTTAATATATATTTAATGTTATTATATATATATTATTACTTTTAATATATTTTGTTAAATTAAGTAGTCTCTAACGACTATCTGAATATAAAGATTATTATTAAACATTATATTTATTATGATTGAGGATCAATAAAATAATGCTATTATTTATATTTCGCATAAGAATTTGATGTATAATCTCACATACTGTATGAAGTTTGCCAGATTATTGGGTTATTGGGTCATATAATAATTGAGGTTTTGCACTCCACTTTAAAATATCAAGTATATTGGTATAATTATATAACAACATATGCGGTCAATTTCACACAATTGAGCTCTAAGAAACATCAAACTATGTTAAAACTTGCCACAAAGTTGTCATAACTTGGGTTTTGAACAATTTTGTATATATCATTAAAGATCGGTATTGTATTAAATCAACATATACAAATAATTATAACCGATGTAATTAACATTGGTTACGGATGATAAAATCACACTTTTCATGTGCTTCAAAGTTAAAAAGATTAAGATGAAAATTAATATTTATTTTTATATATACATTTATAAAAAATTAGCAATGATCTTGTTAATCTTATAAATTATAATTAATTATTAAAGTAATATTTTATTAGTCAATTTTTTCATATAAATATTATTTTACAGTTTTATTTAAAATTATATAATAAAACATAAAAAATGTAAATATTAAGTTTATATTATTTATTATATAATTATTATATTATACTATTATATTAATTATTAATTTAATTATTTAATTATTATTATTATATTAATTTAATATTATTATTATTATTTTAAATTATAATTATTATTATATTTTATTATTCATATATATTATATTTTAATTATATTATTAATATATATTAATGTATATTTACATTATTATTATTATTTAATTAATATATTATATTATAATATATTATTAGTTATATTAATTATTTATTATATTATTGTTTAATATATATATTTTATTTACTACATTTTGGATTCTTAAATATATGATTACTAAACTCTTATCACTGAAAGATAAGCAAGCTCTAATTCACTAATATAAATATTTATATATATCATCTATTTTTATAATAAATTAAACTCTATTACTATCAAACAGACATTAAATTATTTTATCACTTATCTATCACATAAATCAAATACACAAATATATAATATATATTACATTTATATAATTATTGATTACCCAATATATTTATTTTACGTACCTAGGTCATTAAACAACGAGCTCTCATAGAGTGAGATATAAACAGACAATAAGCCCTTCTAAATAAGTTCCTATAGATTTCCAATCAGTTAAGAAGTTAAGCCGATTAGGTGGTTTTATGATTATTCACTTATTATATCGAAACACCTATCACTATGATGATAAAAATACTATGCTCTGCTTCATCCACATCTTTGGTGAACATATATCTCGTCTGAATCTGAGCGGAGCGGTTATTGTACATATCAACCCGCTAGTAGTCAAGATACTCAAAGCCGCATGTTGGATAATTGAGATTACTGTTATCATACACTCAGTATATATCACCGCAACTAGAGTATATACTCATTGTTGTATCATGAATCGACTAGACTATTATGTTTGAGACGAAATGGGAATGTCTTTTATGCATAGTGAGTCATAATACACGAGAGATCTATAGGAGTTAGGAGGAGCCAACCTTATGCTCATATACTATGCTGAGAGTCTAAATATTCTGATCTTAATTACTTCATGATAACTCATATATATCATATTAATATATGAACACCAGCATCAGGAGAAGTTTATAAACCATAAAATTAAGTATGATTATACATGCACCTATATAATTTTGCCTACTTGAGATAACATACAAATAGGAAACTGATGGATAATTTACATTCATGTTATAAAAGGAAACAATAAGGGTAAAATAAAGAAATTGTATATATTTTATGAGTTTTCAAGGAATGGTCACGAGGCAATAAATTAGAAACATTATAGACAAAACACCATATAGTTTTTTGAAATCAGCATCAAAAAACTACAATATAAGAAACATTCTTAAATATACTAAGTACAGACTAAATATTATCTCACCAAGATGTATTATTAATTATATATATATATATTAATTATTATTATTATTATTTATATATATTTTATATTATTAATTATTATTATTAATTATTAAGATTGTAGATTAAATTACTATTTTAAATGACATTATTACTTTATAAAAGAACTTATATTATTAATATATGATAAATTATTATTATTATATTATTATAATATTTATTATTATTTATGATTATTATTATTATAATTATAAATTATATTAATAATAATTATTATTATTACATTATTATATTATTATTATTATTATTATTTATTATTTAATTATTATATTATTATTATTATTTAATTATTATTATTTTATTATTATTATTATTATTTATTGTTTTTGGTATTAAAAATCAATATTTGAATTTTTTTATAATTAATTATTAAATGGCAAATACCTAATTCCTATAACTATATTATTATATTAATTAGATTATTATATATGATTATTTGTCCTGACTTCAGCACGATGCGGACGTGCCTTCACTGTATCTGCTCTCATGTTCTAAGTAAATACTTTTCACCCCTGAGCCCCTAATTAACTTACTAATTATTAGTAATTCAATTAAATATATCTAAAAAGCCTCATTTGCAATATATCAAACGGATATAATATAAAACTGCAATATATGAGGCACAAACCAGAATAATGGAGTAAACCCTAAAACCTAAAACTGATAATTAAATAAGGGAGGAGAATGATAGCATCAGATGTAACTATCATTTATTTACGAATAGTCAGCGAAGATACGTCCTAATCCACTAGCACTCACCCCCTTACCCACACATCATCCTCTTATCTCAACTAACCTGGAATCGAATTCAAAGCTGACCCTAAAGCGATATCTTCAAAAATGATATATAGCACTCAATTCAAAACTGCATTTGCTGAATACCAGAAACAGAAGGAAGAAGGAAGATGTAAATTTATATACTAATAAAACTTTTAAAATCCAGAATTCAATAACTGTGAGAATGATAGGAATGCGACCACACAGTCCGGCACTGAACTAGCAGAAATAAAAGAAACAGTTCAGATCATTACGGAATCCCAAGAAACATTACAGCAGGAGCAGGTAATTTATCCCACTCTAGAATCACACAGCAGGGATACAGGTCCACGGAAATTGAGTCCTACGGGATGAACGATGTAATCAATGAAGATTCATATAATGCGACTCGTTAGAACGTATTGGGAGTAGCAAGGTGAAACTACATATATAATACTATTAACAATCTACAGTCCAACTACATGTTTCAGAAGTCACAGTCGATTCAATGAAAGCGAGAGCCAGCGGTAAACGAGTATTATACTGATATACGGGTATGGATGACCGATATCAAGTTATTATAAAATGTAAGATAGTGAGGGCCTCACCACTATCAAACTGATAGAGGCTGCCTGTATCGAATACATAACCTAACAGGTCTACTAACACCTAGTTTTTCGAACAGATAAGGCAACGGTAAATTTAAAAAGACATAACCCAGATCACTAAGCGTGTAGTACATATAGAATATATTTACCTGTAGTGCACACTCACACAATGTCTCTGTCATCTGCAGAGAGAACAAATTTGGTCTACTCCTTTAATTATAAACAAGACATTCTGAGCGTCATGCTACGTTACCTTCCACTATGTAAATACTGAGAGACCTAGGAGTTGTATAGGAGATTGGAACTACATGAGCCTTCCAAACGAGATAGCGAGAAGCCTTACCACAAACTATCAATGATAGTAAAATCGCACACGGTTTGTTCGGAAAAGATTCATATCTGATCACAAAAGAAATAACATAGAGTCGTAAAAGAAGTCAGTATTAAACTTGGACTTTTTATTTGAGGATTGATTAGACCCGCGCACGTTCATGTGTCAGAAAGAGAAACGAAGAGAGTAAAAGTCTTTCTTGATTGAATTGAATATATGATCACATGTTCATAGAGATTTATTATTAATATTGAATCAATTTATGCAATCATGTCATCATAATTAATATTTATGATTTGACTAATAAACTTATGATATATATATAGATCTTATTCAGTGAAGATAAAAAATGAGTACAGTCGAAGTTCTATAATTAGTGAGATGAATAAATTGAAAATATATTAGGCATTTTTCTTCTAATGAGATAGAATTTATTTTTGAGAGATATTAAAGAAATATTTTTAATAGTGTAACTCAATATGGTGAAACTATACTAAATCCAAATCACGTCAAAAAGTGCCGAATGACTACATCAAAAGTACTCTACACTTCGACTCGAGATAGAAAAATAACGTATTCAGCAGATAGAGTTATCACAGTGAGGGTAATATATGAGTGACTTATCTACTTATAATTAAATTCAAAAATAAAAAAATAAATAAATAAATATAATAATAATAATAATAAAATTATAATTAAAAATATAAATAATAATAATAAAATTAATTTAATAATTTATTCATTACTTATTATTTATTATATTGTATATTTTAAAGACTTGCTTGTTACTACTTCAAAATGTTTTTAGTTTTTCTCTAACATCGACCGTTTTTATGTTACGGCGGCATAAACTAATATTGGCACCGTTCTTATTTTGTAGGTCGTTACCGCTAAATTATGCGAGAGTATTATGATATTAATTAGTCATGATTGATCCATTTAAAATTAATATTATTTTTAGTATTAATGTGGGATACGACATTAGTCTATTAATAATTTGATTATTTATATAATATAATATAATTATTATATTATTATTATTTATTATTATTATTTAATTATTTAGTAGTATATTATTATTATTAAATTTACTATATTATTATTAGTATAAATTATTTAATATTATATTATATATTATTAAATTATTATTATTTATATTAATTATTATTATATTATATATTATTTATTATTATATTATTGAATTTAATTATTATTATAAGTATTATTAATTAATTATTATTATTATTTAATTAATATTTATATTTATATATTTAATTATATTAATTATTATTATATTATTATATATTATTATCATATTATTATCATATTATATTGGTAGAATTTAATATTTATTATTAATATTATATATTATATATAATTATTAATTATTAATATATATACAATTAAAATAGCTATATATTATATATAATTATACTATTTCAACCAAAAAGATAAAACCCAATAACTTAATATTTCTAAAAAATTATTGAATAGTAAATGATAATTAAAATCAATAAATGGTAATAAAGTAATCATAATTAATTAAGAGAAAATCAAAATCTTCAAAAAGAAGAAACAAACGGACATATATTTATCATATTTGATTACTAAGAGCTTAATTATCAGTTTTAAAATGCAACATAATACAATCATAAATAATATAAAAACAAAACATAATCCGATTTCACGGAAAACGCACGAGCTAACTATTATAATTAAAATATAATTATTTCTACTTATTGTTCCTTTCCCTCTGAAAGACCATTTCCTCACTTTGGACCGACGATTTTTAATTACCTTATATACTCCCTTTATCTCTTAATAATTGCATTCGATCGATCTTCACGCATAACTTTGTCTTCTACATTATATCTTTATATGTCTTTCCCTTGCAAATTATATATTCTTCATTCTTATCTTATTTTATTCCATATTTTTCTTTTTATTTATTCATTTATCATTTTATATATCTTACATTATCAAAAAAATAACCAAATGTTAGATTATAATTATAATGAGAGAGAGAGTTCCCTAGGCGTAGCCCAATTATATATAATATTAATATACTGCCTATAATATATAATATAATATATTATATATATATATATTAGCGTGCAATATATATATATATATATATATATATATAATATATATATATATTATATATATATATTATATATATATATATATATCTACAGTAATATATATATATAGTATATATATATATATATATATGATATATATATATATTATATAATATATATATATATATAATATATATTATATATATATTATATATATATATTATATATATACATTATAAATTAATTTTATTATATAATATATATATATATATATATATATATATATACTATATAATATATAATATTATATATATACTATATATATATATATAATAATATAATATATATATATATATAAATATAATATAATTAAAAGTAAGAACCAAACTTAAATATCTTTTAATAATTTTTCAGAATACAGTAGTAATAATATGATAAACATTTATAAAATTGCAAGTAGACAGTGTAAAACGTTGGCAGTTTCATTTGGGTTGATGTGTGTGGATATTAGTTAGTTTCTAAGCACGGTTTCCACCAAAAGTTTGAAATGACCAAATACTGAATAGCGTACAGGCTCTACTTTGGTATGTCTAATGGTGACTAAGATAAGCACTGGGCACCCAAATATTATACGTGGAAGTTGTAAAACAACCCTAGAAGGGTGGCTAAGAGGAACAAGAAAAGCAATGCCTTTTTCTATTCCCAGAATAGTGGCGAGAGCCAACGATCACTACTGATGACTGCTACTTCTGCATGGTAGATATTACAAAATTGAAAAGGTAAAGGAAGGCAATCACTTCCATACCCAGATATTCCCTCACATCCACAGCCCCAGTTCCTCATAATGAAAACAACCCTATACCTTCACCACCCCTTCTGTAAGTAAAATTGTTATAACAAGTCCATGAGATATAAAAGGAAACGTATCGTTTCTATGAAAATATATGTGGCAGCTTTTCTTTATATAATATAATTATATATATATATATATATTATATAAGTATATAAATATATATATAATTATATATAATATATTATATATTATATATATATATATATATATATATGTATATTATATATATATATACATATTATATATATATATATATATATATTAATATAATATAATTATATATATATATAATAATTATATATAATAATATATAATATATATATATGATATATATATTATAGAGTATATATATATAAATATATATATTATATATATATATAATATATATATATATATATATAATATGTAGCTAGTGGGGCCCCTGTGTCTTTTCTGAAGGAGTATGATACCTTAGTTGAAACATGCTTAAATATGCTTAAATCCTTGAAATTGAGGAAACGAATTGAGCAGAATTGATTATGTCCTGTTGTCATATTCAATGGATGTTAATCACATGATTTTATTATTTCATGCAAAAGATTTCAATTCAAAACTAAACTATTGTTACGTCTATCTGATTGATTATAAAAAAAATGGGGTGCCATATGTTATTAAAGGTGCGTTATTTACACTCGCATTTGAACTTTTTCGAGAGAATTTAAGGTATGTAAGCGAAGAAAATGGTGAAAGATTTCACCATGATATTCAGACAATGGAAAAGGCGATTACCAGGAAACGTTGGATACGTGTCATGATGGGCTGATTATGTGTGGTTTTTCATAAGAGCAAACCAAATCGATTCACCAAAGAGAAAGACTGATCCACAAAGCCTTTAAATGCAATTAAGCATGTTTTGGATATATTTTGGGGATATTAGTATGAACCTTATTAAGTAAAAAGTCTTTTTTTTAAGTTTATATTCGTAAATTTAACCTTCAATAAAAAATTGTAATAAGTAACTACAGTGTAGGCTCTACCAACAAAACTTAAAAAATCCAATGCCTTTAAATTTTAATGCTCTTTCATTAAAAAATGGGATGATAGGAAAAAATTGGAGTCATCTGTGTTCATCGCGTCAAAAATATATAAGATTCAATTAAAAAAAAATGAAAAGAACATTTTTTTGGTACATGGTTTATTGTTTTTTCAAAACAGCCGTGGTATTGTGGACAAGGAATTGTTACTTCAGGACAGACAGTTACACATCTTTTTACTAAAAGATGTCTGAAAGAATTTGTAAACGAGTTCAGCGATCAGAACAACATTGCAAAGACCATGGTGCGGCACCACGATAACGCGCCATTTCACACGCGCTTCTCAATTATAAGATTTCTAGCGAAGAGAAACATCAAGTACTTCCAACACCTCCATACATGTCAGATCTAGGCCTTCCTGCGATTTCTACCTCCTTCCTAAGTTGAATATGAGGTTGAAGGGTCAATTTTGAACGAAATGGAAAACAATAAAAAAATACTGTAACACGTGAACTAATACACTTCAGGCAAAAAAAAAAAAAAAAAAAAAAAAAAATAAAAAAAAACAAACCCTAACATAAAATGTCTTCCGGTACTGTTATGAACAGTGGAAGAAACGTTGGAACCACTGTGTAACCTCCCAAGGGCCATACTTCGAAGGAGATAACGTGATTACAGGTAAGTCAAATACATAATTAAATACACATCAGTGCACTTACTTTTGGGGACATAACATGTATATAAATAATAATAATAATAATATATAATATATAATAAAATAATATAATATATAATAATAATAATAATATAATAATAATCAAATAATAATAATAATAATATATAATAATAAATAATAATAAAATAATAATAATAATAATAATAATATAATCAGATAATAATAATATATAATGAAACAAGAGATATGAGTTTAGATTTTTTTCTTAAAACCACCAAGTAAAAGTAAAGACTTTACAGCCACTCAAGGCTAGTCTGTTAAGTATTTTTATTTATTTAATGTGTTGGATGTGTCCACTGTTTTAAAACAAATATATTATGTATTTTTGAAGTATGTATATTATTTTACCTATTTCAATTTAACATATAAGTCTGTTCACTTAGAACAGATCTGCTTCTAAGCAGCAAATGTCATAGTCTGTTAAATTATTTTGTTATTTATTGTGTTGGAGTGTCCATTGGCGAATGTGGAACATAAAGAGTTTGCCTAACTTAGAGCAGTCTGCTTCTAAGCGAACATCATAGTCTGTTAAGTATTTTTTATTTAGTTATTGTGTTGGATGTGTCCACTGTCAATGTGACATACCGTATGAATATGCTTACTCAAAACAGATTTGCTTCTAAGAATCAAATATCATAGTGCTACAAGTGTGTGAAATTGTTGTTT
>JABUQX010083055.1:0-12500 GCA_015478945.1 Trachelipus rathkii | reverse complement strand
TCGATTGTCAAGAATTCAAGAAAGAAGAATCAAGCAAGGGAGGTTCAAACGCGGGAAAGTCACGTTAACTATAGATTAACTTACGAACATTACGAAAAAAGAGAAAAAAAAAAATTATCTCAACAAAGCGGACTTTTTATCATGTTGAATAAATAGGATCAGATAAAATCTGAGATTTTTAAATCTCATCAATTAAATTAATATAGGGCCTCCTTGCTCTCAAAAGAAGCAACAATTTTTCCAATACCCTTCCCTAACAATTAAATTGGTGAACGCCAAGAGAAAACGACACCCAGAACTCGAATAAGCGTCTTTTCTGGATAAAGCAAAGGAAAACAATCAAATGAGAAAAAGAAAAAACGGATAATACATAAACTCCAAATCAGATCACTCCAAAAATATGACTCAAGCGAACATTTATCGAAACAGACTTCTTCTCATTCTCAATTAATTCTGGATTATGGTCTGAAACTCAGTTTTGATTCCACTACAAACACAGATTTCTTATTTCGAATCTAAATGTGCTGTTGCAATCTCCCATTCTTTAATACGATTTCCCTTCTTATCAAGGATAACTTTACCACAAAATAAAAGAAATTCAAACTCAGGAATTTCGTCTCTAAAAATGTCCCGCAATGTTTCTTTATTAACCCCAAGCTTTGAAAAATGTTTACGTACGGCGCTTTGAATCGAATCGGGAAAACATTAAGAAATGCCTATATTAATGACCTTCCTGAGATTCATACGAATTCGATTCAAATGATTGACTATTAAATATTAATTAAAGCATTTATCGCTACAATCAAGGCTAGCTATAGATAATCTTCGGCCTCTACATAGTCCGAAAATTAAAAAAACACTGCACACAATGTGGTTGATCGAATCAAGAAAACAATCAGAAGCTCCTTTCACTGACGAGATCTTTCCCTTGTTAATTCAACTATTCAACTCGACATTCAGATGCCAACAGAAGAAGAGATATACATCAATCCAAGACGTCAAGTAACATTCTCCAAGCAAACGTATGATTGTACTTATATATTAATTTTAAATATATTTTTTTAAAGCATTATTATATATTTATATATCAAATATTTTTCACGTATGTTAGATCTCGATGTAACCAGATATGCTTGTAATTGAATATTCTTTGCATTTCAGGCATACTATTTGTGCTCCAATGTTTGTATGTGTTATTATGTCTTCGGACATAGTTAGATATGCCTGCATCTTGAAAGTACTTTTACTTTAGTATTTATTTATTATTTTTTTTACCATCTTGAAAATAGTCTTTGAAAAGTTTGTGCGTATTTACGACATGGCACTCAAATATGACATACATATTGAAATCATATTATCTTTATATTATAACATACATTTACCACTCCATGTTTACGTGGGAAGTATTATCCCACCACAAATAAACTATTTAATAAAAAAAATTAAATTATATTCTTACTAATACTAATGCTAAAAATTTGCTGGAACAAATTTAACATAAGTTCAAATATTAAAATCATATAAACCCTCCTAGCTGAGATACTCAACAACAGAAGACAATCAGAAAAATAGAACTCACTCAAGAATATCTCTCTTCTGAAGTACTTCCTTTCTCATAACTTCAGACAAAAACACAATTTCCAAGCTCAAGAGAAGGTAAATTCAGAGATAAAGACCGCGACTCAATCTCGATCGAAGAATTCAAAAAGTCTGTAAACTACTGATTGACTTACGAACTTACGAAAAAGAAAAGTAGTTCAAACAGCAAGGGACTATTGTTACTTTTGTTGACATAAAATCGTCGTTATTTTTGGGTTATTTAAATCCTAATGTACACCCTTGTGTTGCGCTATGGTAAAGAGATTAATAGGGAAACTTTGATTCCATCTTAAAAGACGAATAAATTTATACGCAGAACTTTTGTTCTGCTCTTCCATTAAAGAACTGCAAATAGTATTTATCTAGCAAGAAACTTTTTTCGTTACTGCTCACTTCAGTGAGATAGAGAATAAAGATTGATATCCCGTAAAAGACTTAATTTTTTCTGACGTGAGTTGTATAATACTACAAAAACTAATTATAAAACTCATCACCTTTACTTATATACCCGAGGAACTTAAGAAAATTAGAGAGACCACCGTACGAATTCGTCAATTAATACAAGTTCTTACTTCGCCCCATAATTGAATTGATCAATATATATATAAGTGAGGTATTATATTATATATTATTAAGATATTTTATATATTACTAAATGTATATTATATATAAATTATAATTTTATATTATATCTCATATTAGTATATATTTAGTGAATAATAATTAATTTTTCTTATTACCCCCCCAATATCACTATTATATCTATTTAGGTATTATATATCTATACTTAATAATATAATCGATGAGTCTGTGATGCGTGTGATGTAAGCTGTTTGTGTTGTAGGACCTTCTATGTTGTGGGACCGTTTATGTAAAATTCCTTTGTTTCTGTGAGATATCAATCTTTTCCGTGGTATTCTCCAAACCATCTGATATTTAGTTTGCCACAAGTGGTCACTCACTAATAGTGCACTTTAATTTAGCAGGAAAGAAACCTAAAATCTGCTAATAAACCTTTTTTATATATAAAAAAAAAGTTTTAAGCCTTCCATTAGCACTCTAATCAATTTTTCAAATACAACCTTGTCGTTTGTTGTCATTAGACTTACCATACCATGCCAATCCAAACTTCATTTTGCTCTATCACATTACTTTCCTAATAGGATTCTGCAACCGATGAATATTCCAAAACTAAAATATACAAATGATAGTGCTCCTCTATATCCCTCATTTTCTCAAAACTTCATCTGAGTTTTCTACCTATATCCATGATCTTTCTTCAAATTTCTAGTACTATGGTGCTTTCCTCATTATACGTTTGAATCTTTCCTACAAACTTCATGGTGTTTCCTCTTATCCGTGATCTTTCTTCAAACTTCAAGGTGTTTCCTCATATCTGTGATATTTCCTGTAGGGATCACATTTTTTTCTGTCTCTCAGCAAGCTACTAGGAAGCAACACCTTCTGAGGAGAACTTTAGGATTTCCTCACACTTTCCAGTTATTTACTTTGTGCAATGATGTCGCGACCTTACACTAAATATCAAAAATTAAATAATAATAATAATAAATTAAATAAAATAATTAAATAATAATAATAAAATTAGATATTATTAAGTAATAATAATAATAATATATAATAATAATTAATAACTTAATATAATAAATAATAATTAAATTAAATAATAATATAATAATAATAATTAATAATATAATCAATAATAATAATAATATATAAAATAATAATAATAATAATAATAATAATCTGGCAGATCCGAATTCCAGTATGATCAAGTTTCTGCGAATATGATTGAATAGGATTGTTTGTTTGTAAATTAATGTAATTTTATTAATGTACACGAACAAAAATTAATTTCATTTATTAACTTGTTAATATATAATGTAAGTATATGGATACTAGCATTTTAATAATACACCTTGAAGGACTTGAGTTATTTATAACATACATGTAATTCTACCAAACGAAAATTTTTAAGCCCTTTCAATAGATTGTAAACCAGTTTAGTGAAATAATTCCTCGACTGCTATATTTAATACCAACGTAAAAAACTCAAATTCCAACAGGCCTTGAATAGCAAACCCCTACATCAACAAGATAATGCTGATCAAAATGAATACTTTACATTAGGGGCATAAGAGTTTATAAATAACAAGAATATCAATTCTGCAATGCACGAAGCTTTTCTTCTAAACTAGATTATATTACAATTCCCATCTTCGCTGTACCATCAAACAATACGAACAATATAAAATTCTTTCTTTCTGTCTCTTCGCTGCCCTGTCCTTCTTGTCAAGTCTTATCCTTAAAAATTTAATACCAATGTTTGAAAGCTAGGTATAGAATTGCAAGGCGTTTGCATTCGACCCAAGGAGATGTCATGTATCCCAACGTATATTCAACCAGGCTCCAAGAGTTGAAAATTGATTTTATGTTTCCAATTGCCATTCTGCGAACTTACTCCTTTTAAATAAATAAATAAAACTAGGGCATCCGCTGTTCAGAGGCACAGATTATTCCACGCATGTAATTTTTAAAAATAATTTACACTCGCAACCTCATCTTTCAAAGGAAATTTCTATGGTAATAGCCATTCCTAATAACTGTATATTAACTGAAATCCATGTGGTATAATGATCTATTTAGTTTATTTTCATATATATATTATATATCCTATATATACACAGTATTTATATATATATTATACTATAATATATTATCATATTTTATATATATATTGTATATATATATTAACTATATTATATTTAATTATAAATAATATATAAATTATATATATATTATTATATATATTATATATTTTATATAATACTTATATAATGAGTAGTAATTATATAATTGTCCTATTCAGTCTTCCCCTAAGTCGGTTTTCATTGAATTTTATTTATCTAAATCATGCACATATATATCATTAATTCTCATGACACAAGATAAATAATTATTTGAATTCTGATATTAGAATGCCAAATCCTTGGTCAGTGACCTATAATATTCGCTATTATTTTATAAATTTATTTTCCAGATTTAGCGGAATCTCTTGGTAAGGGAGATAATAATTTTTAAAAATTTTTGTCCTTAATATAACTAAAACACACATTTCCTATAATATAGATAATATATTTAATATACTATTAATATATAAGTCTCTCTACCTCATATAATATAAAAGCATTCCGCCATATTTATTACTTTATTTATTTATATATATATATAGTATACTTATATATATATTAGTGATTAATAATATATATATAAAATATAGCCAACCTTGACTCCAGACAACCCCTACCATTTTATTGAGCCCTGCTCTGGCCAAACTCAGGCCATTTAATTTGACCCACCCGTAAAATTCTCACCTGTTTGGTTATCTTTAGCTAAATATTTATCATCTATATATTTTATTATATTATAGATAAATTATATTATATAATATATATATAATTATATATATATATATATATAAAATATATATATATATATTATAAAGTATATAGTATATATACTATTAAGTATATTATATAAAGTATGTATATATTATTGATATATATTTATATAATTATGATATAATATTAGTTATTATATATATCATATAATAATATATTATATTATTATAATACTTAATATACTTGATTAAATAATTTATATAACTAGAGTATTATCTTATACGCTATCATATATAATATATATCATCATACTAAATATATATATATGTGATAATTGGTTTAGAGCACAACTTGATCATCATCCATTCTCAAAATACAAAGAACACACGGAAAGGAATACATTTGCTGGAATGCTGGCTCAATTTTAGCGGAAAAATGTAAAAAAAAAAAAAAAAAAAAAAGAAAGAAAAAATGAAAATAATATTCTCAAAACTTACAATACACAGCGAAAAAATACATTTGAATATGCTACGAATTGTTTCATACGGAACAATGTCAAAAAAAAATAAAAAAAATAAAAAATATTAATTCCAAAAACATCTTAATGTGAATTGAGACCTTATTTACAGACGTTTAAGACCTTTAATTGATTGTTCGTTTAAATATATAGACTTTCTATTAAATTTTGCTTTTTTTTCTCATTTATAAAAATACCAAGGTATACCGCACAGATGGCAGAGTCGAGGTCTCTCGGCCTTCCGGAACTACGGGGTATGACTAATTCCCCCCTCCGGAGGGTCTCCGAACCCCGCTCTTTCGTCTATTGTGTATCGCGGGCGGTCCTCCGCCTCCCCTACGGAGTATGGAAACGTCCCCCCCCTGTGTCTCCTACTTCAGCTCGAGTTTATTTATATATATACATAACATATTAGAACATGGTATTATCGATATAATACACGTCTATTCTAATGTTCCCCTGCTCAAAAAAAATAAAATGCCATATTATTTTATTTATTATTTATTTTACTTATTTTTTTACATTTTTTCCACATAAAAACTTACAGGATATCCAAAATATGTATTCCTTCGCCAGTCTGTAGCTATTTGTAGTTTTGGATTATTGATATTTTTTTTAACTATTTTTCTTAACGGGATTTTAATTCTGGTTTTTATAAATTTGTTTAAACTTTTGATGTGGATTTGTCCCCAAATGTAATCCTTTTTTCCTCATTTCATAACAATGCTAGCTATCATGAGAGTGGATCTTCATATATGAGCTGAATAGAGTTTTCTTTAAATATTCCCTATAATATATAATATATCACCAAGATATATATATAGCTATATACCTATATATATATGTAAGTATATATGATATTATATATATATATATAAACATCACATTTATATATATACTATATCCTTAAATATTATATATATTAATAATATACGCTATATATTACGAGAGATTTTTTCATTATGGAATATCTAAGAGAGCGTGTATTTTATTTTAAATATAGGCCTCTTATACACAGTATTAAGTGTAGTGAGAATGAAATTATTACCAACTTTGATTTCAAATTTTTAATTTCATGTCTTTAAGCTTTAGTTTTTTGATTCATTTTTAATAACCAATGAATATATATGCTACTTAGCTTGACTTAATGTTTCTTGGAATTAATTGGATCTGTAATTGGGAGATATGCTTATTGATATACTAGAGAAGTGTCGATGCTAGCTTGAGTTTATTTCGGAATAGTAATATCCTTCAAAAATTCATACACATTCGGTTGGACAAAAATTGAGGAATGATCCCTATTGCCTTACTTGAATTTTGTTCTTTGTAAAGATATTTTTATCTTTTTGATTCTTATAAAAGTTTTTTTCCTTTGATTTTTTTTTATCTATAGTCCGTACATATAAGTTACACATTGTTTGATCAATAAGTAATGCTCCTCACTGTGGGGCAGTATATATATCAAGAGGTATTGACAATTAAGAGTTGCATATAAAAAAAAACCATCCACCAAAAAAAAAAGCCCATCGCTACATAAACCAGAACAAAAAATATAAAAGATTTAAACAGCATGCAAACACCAGTTTCAGCATCCATTAGTTTCGCTTTTTCCATGTTTTTTTTATACTTAACATTTTAGCTATTATTTCCAACAATTTGTATTTTATTAATATAATAGCTTACTAAATATCAATCATAATAACAAACCTATTAATTCTATGTTTCTCACATTAATTGAGTGCCAGCTGTGTTGCCCCCAAATATTTACATTATTCTAACTTTCATGATTACCTTTATTTAAATCATTTGAAGAAAGAAAACTAAAATTGAGAGATGAAAAAAATTTATCCTCTGATATTATAGCCCCAGAGGTACACCTATAAAACAGGTATATAGATGTAGATTTTATGCGGATGTATTGACATTAAAAACATATAAAAAGACGTTCAAGAAGCCACAATGGCTCCCTATTGAAATTATACTGTCCAGCCAATGCCAATGAATCATCACTAAAAAAAGCAACAAATGTTCATAAGCAAACTTCAAAAACTCACCGTTAGATTTGGACAAATTTATCTTGCCAATTAACTTAAAATTAGTATACACAAAGTCAAAACAATAACTCAATGCGAAAGTCCACAAAGCACCTAGGGCGTTCAAATTACATTAGTGGTACTACTACATCAAAAAATAAATTCATTTCCCACCTAGAATACTATTTATGTATCTAAGAGTCTGCTGTGAAACTGTTCTTTTTGATTGATGTCCTGTTTGGGTACCCAGTGCAACCATGCTTTTAAGTAGATGTCTGAATATTGTCAGGGATAGTTGCTGGGAGTTTTTGAGAGTTTAGGTGGCATTTAGGTCTTGTTTATATTATATATATATATATATATATTTATATATTATTATTTATATATTTCATATTATATTAAATATAGTATATATATATATATATATTACTAAATATATACTATATTATATATTATTATATATAATATAATATATATATATTAATATTACTATATATTTTATCTCCTCACTTCTTTCCCCAAGGTGGTGTAAGCGTACATTGGTGACCAGCCTCATGGAAACATTAAAAGCAGCGAGAGAAATATAACACAAGTCAAAAAGAAGGCCCAGCCCTGCCCCCTTTATACCTATGTGAGAACTCGCTGTGCGTCCAGAAAATTCAACCCTTTGGAGACTTCGCGGGTACTGATGACTGGGAAGCTCACTACAGCAATATTTGGCCACATTTAGTCTCAGATGTTGGTTTCATCTCTTCGGCCCAGGGTTTGAGACATACTAAACAATTACCTCCCTATTTCACAAACCCTGCCATTCATTCCTACGTTGATATTGCACACTTATCATTCTCGCTCTGCAAACTCCACTATTTCTCTCCTCAACTAGGATATCCTTGCTGACTTTAATCCATTTTTTCTTCGGTTTCCTAGCCAGTCATTCCCCACCACACTCCCACTATGCGCATCTCTCTTAACCAACATTAAACTGATTCATTTCATCCTTTCCAATATTCACTATGTACCAAACCATCTCACACTGTCACTGTTCATTTGTCTTCATTTCATCCCTGTTTTACCTACACCACACAACTCATAAGTATGTTATTTCCTCATTTTTTATTACAAATTTTTCTCACACCTAACACGTAACCCAAGATTGGTCCATCTGATCCTTTGTTATTTATAGATCTATTCCTTCATCGAACCATAATCTCCACTACTATGTATAACACAGGAACCAACAGTACCCTCATGTAAGACCCTAGCGCACTTCAAACGACTTTAGTCCCTTTACACCCACAACTCGATTTCTCATCTGCACCAGCCATCCCTTCTTCTTCATTCACAACTTATCCTACTTCTAATTTTATCATCCGTTTCTCTCAACACAAAGATGACACATTTAATACTATCACGCTAAATATTTAAAACTCAGAACATTGCTTTCCAGCTGCTCAAACCATCAAATAAGATTCCACCTGTATAAGGAGACTGTCCCGACTTCCCTACCGTTATCCTTACTCTTATCTACGTTACTTAAAAACCAACCCCTCCTATTACACACACTGCCAAAATCTCTCTACCTATATCCGCTTCAATTTTCAATTACAACCATTACAAAACCAATCATCCGGACTTCATAAATACTTACGAGGGTCACACTCCACTTATCTCCGATCTCCGCCATTTCTAACACGATTTCCTGGCCATTTCCCCACCTCTAATTCTTTCATAACCCCAATTCATATACAAATGTAACCAAGGGACAATTACCTCAATTCTGCCCTCACCTCGATATTAATACTAAACCCATTCACTTTTGACCACCAATTTGATTCTTTATTCACATGCTATCCCAATTTCGTTCATTACATATTCATTTTCTTACATTTATAGCAGAACGACCCACCAAGACTCATCTCCTAATATCATCGCTTAACACCTGACTTTTTAGAGTCTCACACTTTTATAAACCCACTTCAACGCCTGTTTGGCAATCATAAAATCAAATACAATTTATTTTCAACTTTCTCTATATTTCTTCACATATTTTTATCTACAATGTTACAAGATTTGATCCACACATCCTCTGCCTCTAAATACTTTGTTCCTTCACCAATCACCCCTTTCAGATCACTGAGAAACGAAACTCTCCAAAAAACCCAAAATTACCAGCATTAAATATCCATTTTCTCACACAACACTACTTCGATGTTAACAAATAACTAAATTCTCTTGAATATTAATTCTGCAACTTACGCTTATACCCTCTAACACTATCATAGGACGGTTAACTATATAATCATGCCTTTCCATCCCACGTCCACTCGAGCTATACCCTCCATAACCATTTGTTACACCAACCGTATTCACAAATCCCAGTTTCTCATCTACACTCCCTCCGCCACTAGCTAACCTTTTTCTTCCGATTCATATCTATCACTCCTATCGAATTTCTTCATATCAATTATATTTCATGCAGATTTACATATCTTCAACTTTCTCACTTCTACCTTATTACCTTTTTACTAAATGACCCTCCTCCCCCAAAATACCTACATATTCCTTTTTGACCATCAGAATAAGTTGATTCACCTAGCAGGAAGATGAGGGGAAAAGACTATATAAGTAGTTGAAAATAGGTCTGCAGATGAACATGAGAGTTGTCATGGGATTGAATTTATACATATTAACTTATGTTAAAGATCTGTGAAGGATTAATTGAGAGATTAGACTCAGAGATAGTATTTTCGCTGGATATCTACAAAAATGTTGAGTCAGAATAGTATATTCTTGTTTGTGTTTTGTAGTTTTTTTGTACAAAATATATGGTGACAGGTCAATGAAGAAGATTGCTAGTTATGTAACAAACCTCTTCACGTAATGGATCGAAAGCTAAGGATTTGTATAAAGAGTGAATATAGAAGGTGCATGATTTCTGCGATGTTTACCTAGTTAGGCAGGTCAGGAAGGGGGCACTAGGGCTTTAAGGTGTCTTGTAAATAAGGTTAAGGAAATTATGTTTTTCCTTAACCAATAAAGTTAACGGAGGATGTAGATTGTCGTAAGAAAGCATTTCTTTGGTAGACCTTTTCTTGCGCAAGTAAATAGAACTATTATTCAAAGAGATTATTAAAGTAGCTTGGGCTGCTTTTTTCAGGCAAACACTATTGAAGAGCCTCACTCTCGCACATCAACATACCAGTAAGAATTAATAATGAATAAATAATAATAATTAGAAATGGGAATTAAATTTAGATAAATAAACACAGATAAATAATAATATATTAGACAATTAGCTCAAAACTAATAATAATAATGTTGATATAATAAAAACATATTATATTTATACAATGGCGCAATCATAATAAGATGAATAAATGTATAGAGCTAATAAAAAATAGCAGCATCTTACGATATAATAATAAATTAATTAGTCGATTTATAATTTAAATGTTAAATTGATTCATTTAGAGCTTATTTATTATTCTTATTGAAATATAAAATGTTGAGATCTTGAATAGTAATTTACCATTAATTAGAAATTACCTTATCATTTAATTGCATAACTTGAAGCAATTTAGTTGTTAATGAGAAAATATATGGTAGATATCTATCTTTTCTCAATGTGTATATTTGAAATAGAAGTCGGATATTACTTTATTTCATATACCAAGCGTAGAGGAGAATAAGAGGTCTGTGGGGGTGGCGCTTTATATTCAAGTAAGATAATATTCAATCTGAGTAGTTAATGATGCTGTTACTTATATAAAATCATGATATGTGATAAATCAAGTAGTGAAGAATCTTATGTTTAAGATTAATATATAGAATACAGGCTATTTTCATAGACCTCCTTGTCCAGAGTCAAGAATGATACGGAAATTGTGAAAGAAATTTGAGACAGCATGCCACAGTAAATGGGTATAGTTGTTAATGGGTGATTTTAATTTTCCTGGCCATTCAATGGATCCTTGTCAATACAGACCGATCGTGTTCAGTATTTATAAATATGTAGCAGTATTACTAAGAGTAATTTTTTGAGCCAGATGTCCAGTATGGAGATCCACAAGAAGGAAACTTAGTATTTACTGACTTTTGACTCTAGAACATATATTATACATAACGAATAGAATAAGTATAGTTGTTGTGTGGTGGCTTGAGATGGAATAAATATAGAGGTAAATACTTGTGCAACACATTTAAATATATATAATTTAATCATTATTCTTATTATATGAAATTGTAAGTTTTACTTTACTTAGGGTCCATATATTTAATGCTAATATTATATAAAATGTGAATAATAGATCTTTAATTAATATCCGATATTAATGGAATTTTATCACATAATTACGTTAGATTAACATGATTTAGTATTAATACTGACTGGGAAAGAGTTTAATATGACCTAATTATATAATACTATGATTTTTTATATCTAACTTAGATCCTAGAACATTACAAACCAAATTTACCAAGAAATAATTCATTCTCTAAAGTATGTTTTAGAGAAATCATCATACCTCCTCGTAACATATTAAATACGTGGCGAGAGACATAACCTGTTTTGCTGGAAGTAGCAGCAACAAAAAAAAAATTATTTAGGAAAGTTGATGTATTTTCTCTAAAATTTTAAATTCAGGTAGTTAATTAGGAAGAGATTAGAAAATCTATAGGAAATAGATAATACGAACTTAATACAAATGATCAATAAGAAGGACAAAAGATAGTATATATAGAAAGAGCAGAAATTTATATTTTAGCAAGAATATAAGTATAATCATTAGCAAAATAAAGATAATTATTATACAATTTATTCAAATTTAAATGCTATTAAATATATTTCTTGCTTTTGTATATAAATTATGATGAAAATGTATTGAGCATGTACATGGACAAAAAAAAACTACATATTCCCAACCTATCAATTAA
>JABUQX010083054.1:0-10000 GCA_015478945.1 Trachelipus rathkii | reverse complement strand
ATATATATATTATATATATACTATATAAATATATATATATATATACTATTATATATATTATATATATATACTATATATATTGATATATATAATAATTATTATATATATATATATAAATTATATATATATACTATATTATTCTAATACTATATATATATATAATTATATATATATTATATATATATAATACTACTATATATGGTTACCTATATATGATTTTAGGAATGTAGGTCTTGTTAGTTTGATACGCCTTTTGGAATTTTTTGAGTGTATTACTAACTGTGCTGATGAATTTAAGCTAGCAGGTTTTAATGATTATTTAGATTTCAGAAAAGCATTTGATAAAGGCTAGGCTGATACAAAAGTTATCGCAAAATGGTAAAAACAGAATGGTTTTTAAGTGCATAAATATATTGGTTAAGTGACAGATGATAATGTGTATGGATTAAATTTCGTCAATCATCGTGGAGGCTGATAAAAGTTGTGTTACTTATGCTTCCGTGCTGGACATACTTTTTCCTAATCCATGTAATGGATTAGAAAGGGGGAATAAAAAGTTTGCTGATGATACGTAATTGCTAATCCTGTTGGAAATCTTGAGAGTTGTAGTAAATTTCAGCCTGATTTGAATAAACTTCATGGTTGGGCTGATATAAGTGGTACAAAATTTTGAAGGGAAAAATCCAAGATACTTAACATTGTTAAATCAAATAAGGATTATAATTATGAAATGAACTGCAAATTACTTGAGTCTGCTGACAAAGATAAAGATTGGGTATGATTCCTAATAGCAGTTTGAAATTTTTAGAGGGTTGTTCAAAATTTAGAACTAGTGGTAACCAAACAATAGGAGTTATAGACTTTATATATTAGTCACTGTATTGTTTAAAACTGTTCGGAAGATTGTCCTCTTATCTAAAAAGAAAGTACATTGAACTGTTCAAGGGACTACAACGTATAATTACTAGAATGTCGTGTGGTTTTGCGAAAAAGAATTATAATATGAGATTGAATTTCATCTATTAGCTCTGAGCAAGTTCTTCACGGAAGACCGTGATAAAAGATTAATAGATCACAATGGCAACCAAGTAGATTATGCTTGAATCTCTTTGCCCTAGCATTTAATAACTAATAGTTCAGTAAAGCCTTTAAAAATATGATTGTTACTCATGTTTAAGAAAAAATTAGGTATTTTTAAGTTAACATGCCATTTTATTTCTTTTTATTATAATTTTGTATTCCCTTCGACCATCCCTCCGGGGTATGAAACTCCCCCCCGTCTGTCCCCCGTCGCTCGAGCCCCTAAATTGGGGGAATATTTTAAAAAATTATGAAAAATAGCAAAAAAAAAACAAAAAAAAAAAAAAAAAAAAAAAAAAAAAAAAAAAAAAAAAAGCGTTAAATCCCATCCTTACGGAATTTTACGACTGATTCCAAACACATATATAATTTCGTTTAGCTGATAGGAGCTGTCGTCTCTCTAGTCTACACCTACTGTGGCATTAAAAAAATGCTAGACCACTAACCATCAACTATAGCCTATATTTAATAATATATATAATATATCTATATAATATATATATATTATATTTATATATCATATATATATATATATCAATAATATATACTTATATATATATATATATTATTATATATATATATATATATATATATAATATACGTATACTATATATATATACTATATTTATATATATATATATATATATAATAAAATATAAATCATATATATAATATATATATTATATTATATCATATATATATATCATATATATATATAATATATATATATATAAATATACTATATATTCTAAGCCTTATTATATTTCCCACTTAATGCCCTCAGTGAAGCACCAAACCAAAATTACAAAAAGAAGATTCTGAAAATTTTGTTTAATCTATATATTGTTTCAAAATTCAGAATCACTTAAAATTGCACAAATGTCACATTTATAATCCAGTTTCTACTAGACATAATCTTTCATTGAGGGATGTGGTTTAAAACAGGTCCGAAATATTTACCTGTACAATAAGATTCCGAGTATCCGCGTCGCTATTTGATATATATATATATATATATTACAATACTACTATATATACTTATAATAATATATACACACGCATATACATATAATAATATTAGATTTAAACACAACTATCAGAATATACTACATATATATCAATAGAATACTATAATAATAAATAGCATATTTAAACACAAAGATGAAAAACTGATTAACAAACTGCTACAAAAACTATCCAATTACTTTCCAATTTTACTATTTTTATATACTTTTCACGTGTAAGAATACAAACAAGAAAAAACTTTGTTACAAGAATATTCATTAAAATTTTATTAACTAATGAAAATAATTAGCGAAATTTTCTTTTTAATTTATTCTTTTAAAGTTTCTTATATTTAAAGAAATATATTTAAGAAATTTTGGCGTGTGAATACTGAATACAGAATGCATCAAAATATTTACCATAGAAATGCCTAAAAATATTTTGAGCCATTTGTTGTTTTCATTTCTTATTTAGTTAATTCTAAGTTTGAAAACTTGTCAGCCACCAACACCACCCTGCAGGTATGCGGGGATATAGTGTTTCGTATTATATATACTATATATATATATATAATATACTATATATATTATATATATATACTTATATATATAATACCTATATATCAACTTATAGGAACAATAATATGATATATATATATATATATATATCATTTATTATCTATATATATATATCATAGTATATATAACGCGTACTTTATGATTTCGCAACCACAATAAAAAAGGTAGATGTAAAGTTGGTATTGCGTATTCTATTATGCAGAAAGAACTGCCATTCACGCCTTTTTTTCTATTTAAAATTCAATTTAATTTATTTTTATATTTATCTTTTTATAATTAAATATGAATAGCTTTGATTATTATTCTAATTATTTTGCATTAATATCACAAGGAAGATATACATTTAAATGAAAAAGGTTTTTAATTAATGTAATGAAATTTGAGATTTAAAAAGTTATTTTCTCTTCGACAAATATAAAGGAAGTAAATAGAATAATTTAAAAAAATATTATATTAAATCGCATTTTAGAAGAAGAGTCCAGATTAGCAAGATTTATAAATAAGATATATAATAATATAATATAATATATTATAATATATAATAATATAATATATATTATAATATTATATATAGTAGTATATATATATATATATATAATATATAATATATATATATATTACGAACAATAAAATAAATCCACACATTACAAACACAGCCTCCACCAACACACGAAGGTATCTGTAAACAAAATAACAAAATCCCCAGTCCGAAAAAATCAATGCACGTGTATACGTCCACGTATTCCAAAAATTAAGCAATAAGAACTCTACTATCCACACAAGAGATTAACAATAAATGACTGCAAAATTGAAAGACAATTAGAACCCCCCCCCCCCATTTCACCTTTAGAAGTATTTAACACCCTCGAAACCTCAAAAACTAAAAATGAGAGAGAGTCCTGATAAAATATCCAATTTTCACCTTAAAACACTTATTACTAACGCCATTGAAACTCTACCCAAAAATTCACACAGATTCGCCAACTAACATTATTCCACCTTCTGAAACACTCAGTATATCCCCATATTGTGCCCAAATAAACCACAGTAACACAGCTTCATCATTATATAGACCTATTCATGCTTTTACAATTCTAAATAGAAGTCACCACCTTTGTCCAACCTCTCATACCTAGCCACGATTCAGACAAAAATATTCCACCACTACATTCTAACCAATCTAACACAAAGCATCCTCACAGGTTTATCATACCCTTGCCTCCAACATAATCCTCTTAGTAACAAATAGACAAATAGGAATTATACAGCCCGCCATGCTCCGAATAGGATAAAGTATTAAATACAGAATAAAATGTAATACAAGAAAATTAATAAAAACCCCTCCGACGTACACAAGAGCCATACAAAACGCCACACTCAAGGCACTATACAAACGAATATAATGGAGTCTCCAAGGCACATTCTATCCACTTCACTTCTCCAATCTTTCTTATGCATACCTACCTCAACCTACAACCCCATCTATAAAAATACACCAGCTTTGTACTACTCCGACATATACAACAACTAGTCCCCCCGCCCCTCAAGATACTCCCATGTTAAACACATCCACATCGGTTAACTCACAAGAACGATTTCCGCACATCAGATAACCAAATATGTTCAGCACTTTCCCGCCAGAAAATGCCCCTGCAGAATATAATTATATTATATAATTATATATATAAGATATTATATATATTATATATATATAATAATTATATATATACTTATATATATATAAATATATATATATATATATATATATAAGATACTTAGGAAATTTAATAAAAATTTCATAATGCTCCCCCCCTCCTGCTAGAAATGTCCTTCCTACACTTCACGAACAGAAATCTTCTGCTTAATGTGCTTGGACCAACGGACTTTAGAAATGTTTGAAGGCTTTGCTTTGACGATCTCTGGCCGCCCTGATATGTGCCACCAATACCCAGGGGGGGGGGACCGCCAACTCTCATAGAGAGAGAGGGCACCAATTAATTATTAAATATATCTTATAAATATATTATAAATATATATATATAATATATATATATATATATAATTATTATATATATATATATATATATATATATATATATATATTATTATATAATAGATATACTGAGTGTGTGTTGTTGGTCTGTGGTGTGGTGTGGTGTTGTGGTGTTGATGTGTGTGTGTGTGTTTGTTTCTCAAGATTAGTTGACTCACCATTCGCTACCATTAGTGCCCCCCTCATAGCACAAGATATGCCCTCTTATCATTCTGTGTGAATATTGGGGACTCAAGGCTCGTCGTTGTTTTGCTTTTCTTCTTTCCAGCCACCTCTCTCTTCTGTGGAACTCTCTACTGTTTTGCATTCCATACATTTCTTCTTCTTCTTCTTCTTCTCTTCTTCTTCTTTCTGTCTTTCTTCTTCTTCTTCTTCTTCTTCTTTTCTTCTTTCTTCGTCTTCTCCTTCTTCTTCTTCTTCTTCTTCTTCTTCTTCTTTCTTTTCTTGCTTCTCTTTCTTCTTCTTCTTATTATTATTAGTATTATTATTATGATTATCATTATATTATTTATTATTTATATTATTATATCATTATTATTATTGATTATTATTATTATATTATTATTATTATATTATTATTATATATAAATTGAAATCACAAGTAATCTGAAACATGTCTTGCTATATAAGTAAGAGCGTAAATGGTGTTCAGATGATTATATATCATTATTATTATTTTATTATTATTATTATTATATTATTATATTTTATTATATTAATATATTATTATAATTATTATTATGATTATTATTATCATATTATTATTATTATAATTATTTTATTATTATATTGTTATATTATATTATTATTATATTATTATACTACTACTATTATTATTATTATATTATTATTATATATTATTAGTATATTATTATTATATTATTATTATTATTATTATTATATTATTTTTATTATTATTATTATGTATTATTTATTATTATTTATTTGTATTTTATATATTATTATTATTATTATTATTATTATTATATTATTGATTATTAATTTATTATGATATTTATTATGTATTATTATTATATTATTATTATTATTAAATTTAATATGTTATTGATTAGTATAATATTCAATTTGAATATATTATTATTATTATGATAAGATTATTTTCATATATTATTATTATATGAGATTAATATTATTTTATTTTGTTTTTATTTTATTTCATCTAGTATTATTTTATGATTATTATTTTATGATTATTATTATATTATTAGATTATGATAATATTAGTGTTATTGATTATAATATAATAAAGCAAATTATAATATTATTATTTTATTTGAAATATTTCAATATATTTTATTATGTTGTCTCACCGGTTACTGAGTATTTTTATATATGTATATTATTATTAGTATTATTATTATTATTATTATTATATTATATTATATATTATTATTATTATATATTATTATTATATTATTATTATATATTTTATTATTATATTATTATTATATTATTATTATTATTTTATATGATTATTATATTATTATAATTAAAATATGTATATCATATTATCTATTATTATTATATATTATATTATTATTATATTATATATTATATTATTATTATTATATTTTATATTAGATTATTATTATATATATATTATATTAATTTTATTATTATTTATTATATATTATTATTATATTATTATTATATATATAGTATATTATTATATGTAGATTATTATTATTATATTATTATTATTAATTATCATTATAATTATAATTATTATATTTAATTATTATTATATTGATTATATTATTATTATTATTATTATTATTATTTTATTATATTATTATTATTCATTATTAATTATTATTATATCAGTATTATTATTATTATTATGATTATTATTATTATTCATTATTATACTATTATTATTGTTATTATTATTATGTATTATATTATTATTAAAGATTATTAAGATTAATATTATAATTATTATTATATGATATTATTATTATTATTATTATTATTAGTTAGTATATTATAATTTATTATATTATATTATTATTATTATTATTATTATTATTATATTATTATCTGTTATAATTATTAGATTAGAACATATATTATTGTGTAGGATTAAAACTTATAGCTATTGTCAATGCTGTGATATAGTCACTAGGTAGATTCATGTTACTACATTTTTATTGACATTAAATAATACCAATATTGTTGACTATTTAGAAAGGAAGAGCATCTTAGTAGTGTGTTCAAAATTATGATAAGATGTATTGTATTTCGGCTAAAGGGCACAACACTGTGTTGCAATCAGTAACCCCATTTCAGATAAGAGTGAAATTGAATCCTAATTTACATAATTTATTGCCATTTTGTAAATGTAATAAGATCTATTATATTTGTATCTTATGTTATTAAAGAGAAAAATTTAACAACTATCTCTGAATATAAAAAATTTTGAATTTGAATTTTGAATATTATTATTATTATTATTATTATTATTATATTATATTATTATCTTGTTATCGTCTTTGCATTATTATATTATATTATATTATGATTATTATATATTATTATTATATATTTATTATATTATTAATTATATTATTATATTTTTATTATATTATTATTATTATTATTATTTTATTATTTATATTATTATTATATAATATATTATATCTAATATATTATTATATGTATTATTGTATCAAATATTATTGTTATCATCATGATCATCATATTATATTATATTTATATAGTATGAGTCTGACATAGATTATATGATTATATATTATTATTATATTATTATTATTATGATATATATTATATTATTTCTGAAAGATTATTTATTAGTATATCATATATATAAATAATATCTATATTATATATTATATTTTAAAATTAAATATATATATATATATATATATATATATATATATACTTTATTATATACAATATAAGGAATGAGAGAGAGAGAGAGAGAGAGAGAAGAGAGAGAGAAGAGAGAGGAGAGAAGAGAGAAGATAGAGAAGAGAGGAGAGAAGGAGAGATGAGAGAAGAGTTGCAAAAAATCTTAAATAATTAATTAAATTACTTTTTTTTTTTTTTTGTTATTTCTTTAGTGTTTATTTAATCAAATTCCGACACAAATAATATATTTAGAAAAAACACAAATGTTGGCTTTCGCGTAGTCATTCATACCACTTCAGTTAAAATGTTTTCATATATATATAAAGATAAATATATATATCATATATATATAGTATTTATAATATATATATAATATATATATATATATATATATATAAATATATATATATATATATATATGTATAATAATTATATATATATTATATAATATTATATATAATATATATAATATATATATTATATATATATATAATATAATATATAATATAATATATATATATAGAATATATATTATATAGATATATATATATATATATAATATATATAATTATATATATAATATAATATAATAGTATATAATATATATATATTATTATATAATATTATATTATTTAATAAAATAAATATATATATATATAATATATATATATATAATATATATAATATATATATATATATATATATATATATATATAATATATATATTATAATAATATATATATATATATATAATAATATATAATTTACAGGTAACTAACACTCACGGCTAGCCCCGTTCAAGAGAGCTGAAAATAAGATGAAACAACATAAATGAAAGCAAAAGCTCTCCGCAAACCTAACCCAAATATCTCAGATAGAGCAGACGCAGGTTTTTAAAGAGAAGATATATGCAGCAGAAAAACACATGATGTAGGGATCACACTATAGAGAGTAGCTAGAAAGAAAGAAACAGGGCCCACAAGAGCAGCGGGAATTTATCAATATTCCTCAAAATTGTCCAAGCAAAGCACCTCTTGTGCTACTAGAACGTTGCAGGTGGTGACACGATGGTTCACTACCCGAGCAACGTCCCAGAAATATCCCCTGCAGAATAATATTATATAATATATATATATATAATAGATATATTATATTATATATATAAAATATATATTATATATATATATATATATATATAATATATATAATATATAATTAATATAATATATATATAATATAAATATATATATATATAGTAATATATAGAATATAATAATAATATATAATATATATATATATAATATATATATATAAATATATATTATAATATAATAATACTAGGAAGATAATATAAAATCATAATGCTCCCTCCCCCTTGCTTAAAGATGTCCCCTCCCTGACACGTTCACGAAACATAACATCTTCTTGTAGACTGCTGGACCTAACGGACTATAGAAAGAGTTTTGAGCTTTTCCCTTTGACTAATCTCTGGTCGGCCTCGATATGTGGCACATACCTCAGACGCCAACTTCTCAGTAGGAGAGGATGAGGGCAACCAAGTAAATTATATATAGATATAATATATATATTATATAATAATATATATATAGTATATAATATATATATAATATAATATAATTATTAATATATATATATAAGAATATAATTGATAGCTGTGTGTGTGCTGCTGGTTGTGTGTGGGTGGGTGGTGTTGTGGTGTTGGGTGTGTGTTCGTGTGGTGTTTCTAAGTAGTTGATCACGCATTCCGCTACCCATTAAGTCCCTCGCCTCATAGCACAAAATATCCACTTTCTTATATGCTGTGTGAATAGGGAAAATTGCAGGCTGTTCGTTTTTGCCTCTTTCCAGCCACCATCTCTCTGTGGACTCTCTCACTTCTGTTTTCCTACTATATGGTTCTTCTTCTTCTTCTTCTTCGTCTTCTTTCTCTTCTCTCCGGTCTAATGCGCTTGGTCGGTCGTCATCTTCTTCTTTCTTTTCTTCTTCTTCTTCTCAACATTCCATCTCTTCTTCTTCTTCTTCTTCTCTTCTCTCTTCTTATTATTAGTTATTAATAATTATGAATATGATTATTATTATTATAATTAGTTATTATTATTATTAGTATTATATATTATTCATTATTATTATTATTATTATATTATTATTATTATTTATATTATTATTTATTATTATTTATTATATTATTAAATTATTATTATTAATGAGTGAAATTGAAATCACATAGTAATCTGAAACGATGTCTGCAATAAAGTTAAGCGTAAATGTGTCATGATATTATTATTATCATTATTATTATTATGATTTATTATTATTATTATTATTATTATTATTTATTATTTTATTATTATTATTATTATTTATATTATTA
>JABUQX010083053.1:15000-25440 GCA_015478945.1 Trachelipus rathkii | reverse complement strand
GGCCCGTCGGAGTTTAGGTGTCCAAGACACGCTTCACTTTCTGGAGCTAGATTTCAGAGTATGATGGTTTCTTTAGCAATCGATGTCTGAGGTACACTCTGGGTACCATTTCAACAGGAATGGGTTCAACCCACTTAAGGACATTTTGAATATAAAATAATATGTATGGTTATGCCAATATCTTTGAATATCTAATAATGTTCGGTTAAAAAATTTAACGAGTTGCCCTGACCCCGAGTGTTGCGGGGCCCGTCGGAGAGTATAGGTGTCAGACAGCCTTCCTCCTCTGGAGCCTAAGCTTTCAGAGTAAAATTGATGGTTTCCTTTTAGCAATCGTAGGTCCGAGGTAACACTTGGCACAATCTCAAGGAGTAAGGGTTCAATCCCCTTTAGGAATTTGATAAATATACAAATAATTGTTGCGTTATATTGCAAAGTATCTAAAAATAAGAAATCATGTCGGTATCAAAATTACAACCGTTGCTGGACCGAGCGTATGCAGAGAAGGCCGTTGGAGGTTATGGTGTCCAAGACACGCCGTCGCTCCTCTTTGGAAGCTGCTTTCCGAGGTAAAATGATGGGTTTCCTTTTAGCAAATCGTGTGGTTTCGAGGTAACACTCTGGAGTAATCTCAGGTAAGGGTTCAAACCACTATAGGACCATTTGAAATATACAAATAAGTGTTGCGTTTATTGCACAAATATCTTTGAATAATCTAATAGTCGGTTAAAAATTACCGTTTGCCCAGACCGAGTGTGGCGGGGGCCTGCGAATCGGAGGTATAGGTGTCCAAGAAGCGCCTTACGCTCCTCTGGAGCTATCTATTCAGATGTTAAAATGATGGGTTCCTTTTGCCAATCTGGTATCGAGGTAACACCTGTGGATAACAATCTCAAGGGTAAGGTTCAAACAACTTAGACCATTTGAATATCCAAATATTTGTTGGTTTATTAGCACAAATATCTTACCTTGAAATTCTAATAAATGTCGTTAAAAATATACCCATAGTGCACTGACCGAAAGTGTTGGCGGGGAGCCGTCGGGAGTAGGTGTCCCCAGACACGCCTTCGTTTTGGGAGATAAGCTTTCAAGGATAAATGATGGTGTTCCTTTTAGCCAATCGTAGGGCTTCGAGGTCAATTCTAGGACAGTACATTCAGGGAAGGAGTTCAACATCACTTAGGTAACTTGAACAATTCACTTAAGTATTCGTTGATATTGCAAAATATCTTTTTATTCTTATATATAAATATTTGCAAATAAAATGTATCATATATATAATATATAAATATATAATATATATATAATATATTATATTACATATATAATAATATATATAATATATATAAGGAAAAGTAGGATGGAAATCGGGGGGATCGTAAAAGTCTGGCTCGAAGGCGCTGCCATCATTAAAACGATATGAAAGAATTAATCGGCACATATCGATGACAAGGGGTATGTGTGTGTAATGTGTTTGTTTTGTATTTTGCGGTATAAGAGGGTGCGTGTTATGTTGTCAGGTATGTGTGTATGGTTATTGTAGCTGTAATGGTCTAATATATCGGTTCATCAGTGCCATCTTAAAATATCGAAGGAATAAATCGGACTGGTGGTGTGTGTGTGTGTGTTGTGTGGATGTGTTTGTTTGTTTGTATTATGTCTATGGTGCGTGTATGTGTCTAGTATGTGTTGTAGTGACTCTATGTGTGTAGATGTATAAGTGGTCATAGTGCCATCATTAAAATATCGAAGAAAATAATCGGATCTGGTGTGATATTAGTGTGTGTGTGTGTGTGTGTGTGTGACATGTGATGTGGGTGGGGTGTGCTGTGTTGTGTGATGTGTTTGTATAATGGGTGTATGATGTGTTGTAGGTGGAAGGTAATAACAATGAACTCAAGTTAGGCCGGTACCTACCAACATAGGTACGAAGTTAATCAACACTTACATTTAGACAGAGTTCCTAATGAGCTCGAGTTAATCCACTTAACCTTCCTACCTTATTGGAATGCTCAAATATCGGGGAACAATATCGTATCGAACCAAAATTAATCGATGCCAAACATCGAAAGGGGGGCAAACCCCCAAAGGGAGGATAAAAACTAAGGGGACACGTACGCACGGTTGCGCGCACCGTCTGGCGGCACCCCTTCTATCGAAGGGTTGCCAAAAGAATCAGCCTCAGGAAACAGATATGCCAAATAATCGATACAGTATCGATATCAAAAATATCGATATTTTTAATTTTTACCGATATTTTACACGTCCGATATGCCCTCCATACAACTTCAGTGTATATATAATATATTTATATATATATATATATATATATATATATTAATTATATATATATTATATAATATTATATATAATATATAATATATATATATATATTTATATATATATATATAATTTATATTATATAGTATTAAATTAAATTTTTTTTTTAATATATATATATATACTATTTATATATGTTAAGTTTAGTGACGAACCCTATTGTTAGTCAGTGAAACCAAAGGAGGCGAAAACAGAGGGATCAGAAGAGAGAGAAATTGGAAAGAAGAAAGATAGTCAGAGACGATTTATTGAAGAGATGAAGTCGAATCTGGGAATCTCCTGAAGATTTGATTGGAATATTTTAAGAAAGATAAACTCTAAGAGTTCTATGTTGTATTCATAGGTGGCTAAGAAATTTTCAGAAACAAGAAATTACGATTTTGGATTTTAAAAATGTAAAATCATTAATTACATTTAATTTATTTCATTTGATATCTAGGTTGGAGGAGCTACAAAATTTAACCAGGATTCGACTGCGTTTTTGGCTATTTTGGATAATTAATTATTGAATACAAAAATAAAATTATAAAGAAGAAATTTAAAATACTAAATTGTAGGTGGAGCTGCGACTGCGTTTCCCAACTCTATCGTCGAGTCATATGAAGTAAATTTTCCAAATTCTCTTCCACTGGTAGCAATTGGCTGGAAACCCCTTTATTTAAGGGGGGTCTGTATATGGCAAACCCTAACTTTTTAGAGTAAAAACAAAAAGTTTCCCTTTTTTTTTTTTTTTATTAGAAAAATTCCTCATCTACATCATGGTGTGATTCTTGTTTGGAATTTCTGAAAAGATTTTTAGATAGAGGATTTTTTTAGAGAGGTGTCAAACTAAAAAATTCCTTTCCAATTTCGAAATTGCAGTTCAACTTTCCAGGATCAAAAACTCAGGATATTCTCAATCATATAAATGGTGCAGGAGTTGTAGACGAAGCCGGAGCCGGAGTTTAATTTTTTTTTTAAAAAAATTTGTTTTGCAGAATGAAATAATTCTCCCGAAATCGGAGCTGAACAATTTTGAAACGAACCAGAGGCAAAGAGGGAGCCAGAGCCGAAGACGGAGCCGTAGTTGGAGCCGGAGCCGGAGCCGGAGCAGGAGCCGGAGCCAGAGTCGGAGCTGAAGTTTTTTTTTTTAAGACTTATTTTGCAAGTGAAAAATATTCTTTCCGAAGTCGGAACTGAACAATTTTGAAATGAAAACATAATCGGAGCCGGAGGCGGAGCCGGAGGCGGAGCCGGAGTTGGAGTTGGAGCCGGAGCCGGAGCCGGAGCCGGAGCCGGAGCTTGAGCCAAAAAAAATTTTTTCAAAAAATATATTTTGCAAGTTAAAATAATTCTGCAAAATCGAAGCTGAACAATTTTGAAATGGAAAAGGAGTCGAAGCAGGAGCTGGAGAGCCGGAGTCGGAGCCGGAGTATATATTTTTTTAAGGAAATTTATTTTGCAAGTGAAAAATATTCTTTCCGTAGTCGGAACGGAGCAATTTTGAAATGGAACAGTAATCGGTACCGGAGCTGGAGTCGGAGCCGAAGCCGGAGCCGGAGCCGGAGCCGGAGCCAGAGTCGGAGCCGAAGATGTGTTTTACCTTATTATGCAAACAATTACGGAAATTTGAAATATTCTTTCCGAAGTCGGAACTGAACAATTTTGAAATGAAACCACAATCGGAGCCGGGGGCGGAGCCGGAGCCGGAGCTTGAGCCAAACAATTTTTTTTCAAGAAATATATTTTGCAAGTGAAAATATTCTGCAAATCGAAAATTAAGTGTCGGATCATATAGGTCGAAGCCGGAGCTGGAGAGCCGCGGAGTGGGAGCTAGAGCCGAAGTTATATTTTTTTAAAGAAATTTATTTCAAGTGAAAAATTCTTTCCCGTTAGTCGGAATGGAGCAATTTTGAAATGGAACAATAATCGGAGCCGGAACCGGAGCCGGAGCCGGAGTCGGAGCCGAAGTTTTTTTTTTAAGATTTATTTTGCAAATGAAAAATATTCTTTCCGAAGTCGGAACTGAACAATTTTGAAATGAAACCACAATCGGAGCCGGGGGCGGAGCTAGAGCCGGAGCCGGAGCCGGTGCAGAGCCAGAGCAGAGCACAGGAGCCAGAGCCAGAGCCAGAGGCAAGAACCAGAGCGAAGTCGGAGCAGGAGCAGAGCCAGAGCCAGAGCACAGATGCCAGAGCCAGAGTTGAGCCAAGACACTTTCTTTTTTCAAGAAATTATACTTTTGCAAGTGAAAATTAACCTCTAGCAAAATTGAGCTGAACAATTTTGAAATGGAAAAGGAGTCGAAGCAGGAGCTGGAGAGCCGGAGTCGGAGCCTAAGCCGGAGTATATATTTTTTAAAGAAATTATTGTGAGTGAAAATATTTTTTCACGAGTCGGAGACGAGCAAATTTTAGAAATGGAACAATAATTGGAGCCGGAACCGGAGCGGAGCCGGTAGCACGAGCCGAGTATATATTTTTTCAAGAAATTTTGCTAGTGAAAAAAATTCAGCCCGACAGAGAATCTGAGCAATTTATGAAATAAATCAGGTGCCGGTGCCGGTGACGGTGCCGGTGCCGGAGCTGGTTACGGAGCTGGAGCTGGAGCTGGAGCTGGAGCGGAAGCCATAGCTAGCTCCATATTTTAGGTATTTAGTATACATTATATTATATTAATTATATATATATATTATTATATACTATATATATATAGTTATGTAATAATATATTATATATATATATATATAATTAATATATAGAAGATATACTATATTATATAATATATATATATACTAGATATATACTCATAGAAAAATTATAAATATTTTTTTCCTTTCTGTAGAAGAATCAAATTTACAATTTTGTTCTTGCGGTTTTTCAAGATAATAATTTTTCCCCAAGATCAACTGAGACAAAAAATAAATTTAAAAAAAAGTACTTTATCATCACGATCAAACTTTTAGGGAATCTTACAGAATAATGAAGGAAGATGTTCACAAAGTTTTATCAAAATTAACAAGAACAAATTTTAGTTAGACATGATTTAAGTGATGACCTTGAAAATTTTTTCAAAATTTTGAAAAAATATTTCAGATTCAACCTTACCTTTTTTTTTTATTTTTTATAATTTCAAAAGTAAATGATTATATCTTTACAAACCATACTATATTCACTTATGTATTTTACTAAAGTATGAACAAGATCTTATTGAATTAAATTTTTTATTAAAGAGTTTTTGTTTCAATATTAGAATAATCATTTAATTGAAGGTTTGAAACATACAAAGTCTATGACGTGTGGGGATAAAACTCCTCCGCCATTCAATACACTCTCTCTCCCCTTTGTGTTTATATATCTGTTTTTTGGCATATGTATCCCAGAATATTCTTACACCACTTATATCTTTCCCTTAGTGCAGAATAGATGATGTGTTGGTGCGGGGCTCTATGTGTCTGTGAACTCTCTATTACCCATACAGTGATTTGTGGTCGATACTGATAATAAATAATAATAAAACATGTTTAAAAGATAATTTTTATATGGTGGAACACGTTGACGTAAATAATGATGTAATACCTTAATAGTATGTGAAATATATAAGTTATAACAAAGCAGTATAATATTAATAAACAGTGATTGTTAGTGATTAATGATAGGTTTTGTTAATGAAAATTTTTAATATATGAATGCTCTCTTCCTTTTATATTATTTTTGTATAGGGAAATATTGTCGTAGGACATAACAAATATTAAAATATTAAAACTTAGTGCAGTGCATAATAATAATGTAAATTACAATATTAAAATATAGTAATTACTGTTTAAACTATATATATTCGTACATTTAGCACACTTAATGTATATTGTATCTTCATAAATAATAAGTATGATATTAATTTAATTGTTTTAATCGTGTTTTATGTGTATTTATTGCATCTATCTATTATTATACTTATATTATACTATATCATACTTAATATATTTATACTATATATATATAATATAGTTAATATAATATATATATAATATATTATATATTAATAATATATAATAATATATATATATTTTTATTTATTATGTATTATATTGTATATAAAAAGCCACGGACTAGCACTCGTAGGACCGACTAGAGCACACTCGCCAAAACAAGCTGCAAAGGTTGTTATATAATGATATAAGGATATATATATTTTCTCATCTTCTCGGACTTGGATTATATATATATAGAGTACCCCTCCTAGATTAGGCTCTCTCAGGTGAGCAAGTGGTGTTATTATCTGTAATATATATTAATTATTTATATATCATATATATATAGTTATATAATATATATATATAAGTGACCATATACTATGTTAAGCTCTATATGTATACTTACTTACGTTCTGTTCTATATAATTATATAATATATTATATATATTATATATAATATTATTTAAATGATCATATATATTATATATTATATATATACTATCATAGTTATATATATATATATATAATTACTATATATAATACTATAGTACTATATTTAGATATATATTATATATATATATAATATATATTATATATATATATTAATATATATTAATATATATATATATATATATATATATATTCAGACGTTTAGTTAGGCACCATATGTATCTTAAAAAACTCATTAATGATACAGTAAAAGGAACATTTATTGAATCAGCGTTAAATTTTAGTTATGAAACACTTTTTAAAAAATAAAAAAAAAAACGATTGTATAAAAAGTGAAATAAAATGTAGAATAGTATTTTTAACTTAGTTTTAATTAACGATCTTACGTTGCGCTTTATATGTTGAGTGGTGTAAAGAATGGGTTGACTCGCAGGATGGCGGAGTCGGTGGTTTTCCGAACTTCGGGCACGACGGGTAGGGACTATTTCCCCACCTCCGGAGAGGGTCTCCGGAACCCCCTCTTTGGTATTTGGTGGTCGCGGGGGTTCCTCCGCCCCTCCTCTACGGGTATGGAAAACGTCCCCTATGTTACCCGTCGGCTCGAGCCCCTGTTTGACACATTATATATATATTATATTATTAATATATAATTATATAGATATAATATAAATTTATATATATATATTATATATATTATATAATTATATATATACATATATAATATTACTCATATGCAGTGAGAAGAAGATTACAAATTTCAGACTGTTACAATGAACTGTTTTTATGTGACACTCCAGAATGTTTGATAGAATTTTTCAATTAACACAAACAAACATACAATTACTTAATCCATTTATTACATATAATATACCTAATAATAATTTTTATAATTGAAATTTTAATATATACTCAAAAAGTATTCTTTTTATACTGTAGCATTAATTAGTTATTTATATACCATATGACGTGCTAATCTAACGACTGGCCAATATAAATATATAATATATATAATATATTATTATATATATATATATTCTTTTAGATATTAATATATAATATAAATATACTATATATATATAATATATATAATATATATAATATATATATATATAATAGTATAATATCAATGGCAGTTTAATCACTTTCGGAGTATGTCTGTATACACTTTGAGTCGCTTGTAAGGATACCTACCTGAATCTTGGTAACATATTATAGACCTTGAGATGCCAAATAATATACTTAGATATATATATATGATATAATATAGCTATATTATTAATAATACTATATTAATACCGATACAAAAACTAATGTATCCAGACTAATATAATATAACGTCCATATATATATATATATATTATATCATATATACCAAAACTTATAATATACTTATACTTATATTTAATAATTAACTATATAGTTAAAGTCTACTATTGACCTTTTGATCTAAAGAAAATTTTTTACATTTATATACTAATCTTAATGAATAAATATAAATGTTAATTTAAATCATTAGGAATGTATTTTGAGTATAATGTCTATAATAAACGAATTAGACATTTTTAGTCTCTCACTAGCTTATATCGCTCGATGGCTGACGCAGATTTTATATTCTAGAGATGGCTCTATCCTGACAAAGTTGGCTCTCACATATAAATAGACCATATATCCTAGACACTCGACATCGCTATTGTGTGTGTGAGATGCTGCTCTCACTCTCTCGTACTCATATATATAATGACGTATCCGTATATAGAATCTTACACTACGCCCGTATCTGTATGATATTTACCTTCAGAACTCACATTCAACACTCTCTCACTCACACTCGCTAGCACGCTGAACTTCGATCTATCTATAAAGTTTAACAAGATTATATATATCTATAGTGTGTGTGGCTCACACTCTCTTTGGAATAAACCCTCTGATTTTTTGAGTGCGCTCTCGATCTCGTAGAATTAAGCTACAAATGCATATATATATATATATTCTCTACTCTACCATAACACACGATAATAGTTAATATCCATATTATGGAAATATCTTAGTCGTCGTCGATTATCTCGCCATTTAGAGCATTTGTTATAGTCTCTCTCACTTTGCTCACGTCTCTTAATCTCGCTCTCTCTCCTGCGTGCATATATTAAAGTCCTCATCTTAATCATTCTATTATAAGATTAGCGTAGCATCTAGATATGATACTCTCCTGCATAATCTCATAGAAATATGCATAATCACTTCTCTCACTCGTAGTGATAGCTCCACTCCCTGCTCTGAATGTGTCTCGCGCTGCTGGTACTACAACTCTATAATAAGGCTCACATTCTCACTCACCTTCTCATTGTTTGTGTCTAATCTATATCACCTGAATCTCTCTCTTATTTGTCAATAAACCGAGTCTGGCATTGTGTGTGTAGAGCTATTGTGAGTGTCTCATAGACTCACGATCACTATCAGTCTACGTGTGTCCAACTACCATAAGTACTCTCTTTTAACGAGATTCAATGTTCATGACTGCGATCATATAAGCTACTCCCTCACATCTTACCAGTCATTTGTTTAACTACCATCTCTCCTCACTGTCTCACTCTGATCACTCTCGTACTAAATATGCTTTAAGTCAGAACTAGTGACTTTATATGCAAGGCACTAATATTGTTCTACTGGCGATCGGTCAGTAGATACGCACGTTCCAATACGCCGTATAGGGGAAAAGTTCGGCAGAACCTCCCACGACACCCACATACCAAAGAGCGGGGGTTTCCGGAGACCCTCACTGGAGGGGGAAATAGTCCTACCTGTAGTTCCCCGGAAGGCAAGAGACCCCGACTACTGCCATCTCTGCGGATTACCCTTATGTATGTACTTATATATATATATAATAGTTAATATATAAATACACTATATATAATTATTATATATATCATTATCTTATATATGGACTTTTATTATTATTATATACAAATATATAATAAAATAAGCATTATTAAACATTAATAATCAGTCATATATATATATATTACTAACCTAAATTAACATATCTATATAATAGAAAGTCTATTGATGGTCCATAAAGATACCCTGTACTATTTTTTTGGGTGCGGTATCGAGTACCGTATAAAAGCGTCTCTAAATAAACATCGTCCCATCACTAATATAGTATATATATATATTTATATATTATATATGTATATTACTGTATATATATATAATCTAATATTTAATATATATATATATAATATACCATAATTATATATATAATATTATATATATATTATAGTATTATATTAACTTTATTGACAACATTTTTAAGAATTTTATTTTACTATAAATTACTTTTTTATCTAATTTTAGTCTCTACTAGAAATTTCCTACGTAGATAGTGAACTGCGAATACATTAGGAATGTCTTATCATGTTAATAAACAGATATACCAATTGAAAATAATGTTGTAAAGTAATAATAATAATTATAATATATACATATATACTGATATATTATATATATCATTATAATATATATATATATATATATAATATAATATAATATAAATAGTATATATATATCATCTCTTCAATATATATATATATCTATATTATATAATTTATATTATATATATATTACTATATATATATATAATTTATATATTATATATATATATTAATATATTATATATAAGTTAATAGTCTCTCCTGTCT
>JABUQX010083053.1:0-5000 GCA_015478945.1 Trachelipus rathkii | reverse complement strand
ATATATATATATATATATATATATATATATATATATATATATATATATATTTTTTTCAGGTGAGACATACCAATATGTACGGACAGAGCCCTATTCAAGGAAGGGGTGTTGTACACTACAAAAGTTCACCATCTAGCGCAAATTACGCAGATTAGCACAGGCGCAGGCTTTAAACTGAGGGAGATTAAATTCAGCAGAAGATGGAAAGATTCACAAGAACTGAGGAAAAAAGGAAGCACCGCAGCGAACTAACCTGGAGTTACTAATATCGACACAATACTTCATGTGAAGACACAGCACCCCTAGTGCTACGAGAGCGTCGTAAAGATCGTGGTGCTAGGGGTAAGTTCACTTGAGCACTTTCTGCTGCGGTACCTAAAGAAAAGAGATAGCACCAACATCGCGCTGCAAAAATAGAGGGTCAAGAGTGAACTGGAAAGTACAGAACAGTTTATAGGCCTTTTGGCCTTTCTTGACCCTATCCAAACCGGGTGAAATTGAGCCCCACTCCCAGATATGAGGCAGTACTCCATACAAAAGCGGATGAGACCCTTGTAGCTGGAGCAACTGAGAAAGAAGAAAAAAGTCCCGCAGTTTAAACAAAACTCCCAGTTTCTTTGAGGCCGCCCTAGCAACCGTTGTGATGTAAGGTTTCCAAGACATTTTTTTTGTTTATGTTAATGCTAAGGATGTTTATACTGTCAACAGGAGAGAGAGAAGAACCGTCGAAAGAGATAGGAGAATTAGAAGGTGTCTTAGAGACGGAGATTTATAGTTTAACGAATTGAATTTCACAAGTGGGTGAGCCTTTACAGGAAATTCTATCAGATCAGCGAGAATAGGAGTCGGAAATATTAAGACCTTGAGAGGCAATTCTAGAAGTAATAGGAGCAGAATTGAAATGAGTTGAAGAATGAAGGATTGATTCATGGCATATGAGTGGATAGATTTAGATGTGCAGGTGAAGATCATTAATGAAAGGTAGGAATAAAGTAGGAGAAGATGGAGCCAAGTCCCTGAGGAACACCACTAATGACATAAAAAGAAGTCGCCCCATCAACAACAGCTGATATTGAACGATTTGAAAGAAAGCTAGACATAACCAAAGAGAAGGAGGAAACCCAAAGGATGATGGAGCTTGGAGAGCAGTGACGCTTGCCATACCCGGTCAAATGCTTTGTAGTATGTCAAGCGCCACCTATCCCCGTAGTTCCTAATCGGAAAACCATAAATATGCGTTAAAAGGAAGATATATCGCGGTAGACCTCCACGACGCCGCCGTACTGGCGATCACCAAAGAATGAGTTCCAGATGATCTAAGAAGTGAGGGGTTGAGAAGGTTTCAAAGATCTTAGATAGAATACAAGTGAAAGTTATCTATAGGGTGATAGTTAGAAAGAATCCAGAGCAGCTTCCCTCTTTCTTTTTTCAGAATAGCTTGGACAAAACGTGCTTCCAACACTGAGGGGAAAGTGGAAGATATTGAGACATAGGAATACACAGGCCAGGTGAGGGCATTGTCAGCATGGGCACCCTTCCCTCAAACTCGGGAGAAATGATATCCGGGCCACCCGCCTTTCTTCATAGATTTCAAGAGTCCATGCACCCGATCAAATGTCATCACACCTGTAGGTACAGGAGAGGGAAAAGGAGGAGGAAGATGAATGCCAGAATCATAAGGTTGAGTTAGAGGAAAATAGCAGGCCGAAGAAGAGATTGGCCTTTCAGTTGGAGTATTAACAACAGAACCATCAAAGAGAGCGAATAAGAGGAGAAAATAGATTTACAGAAGTTCTTAGAGATGTTTGACAAGAGGCCAGAAAGATTTGTCAGTAAGAGAACCAAGAAGGTCAGGAATTTTCGTTTGGCTAGAGGGTTTTGTGGAAGAAGAGAGTATCCCGCAACGATGCTATCTGAGATGAGAAAGTGGCAAGAAGTGATAGAGAATGAGATTTTTCCACTCTGATATGCACTGTCTCAAGCCTGAATGGCCAGAGAACAAGCACGATCAGACCATGGATTTGAGGATAGAAAGATTAAGCTACAGTTTGACTTCTTTTCCCATCAAATCAACGATTATAGCTCCCACCTTATCGACAGAAGTAGAAGCAACTTCAGAGACAAACAGTAACTCCAATTATAGTTGGCATAAAAGCAGAGATACAATCGGCCCGATCAAAGGTGCCAGAAAAAACACCGCAAACAGGATGGAGCTGTTGGAGAGAAAGTATTAATAAAATGAAGAGATATAAGGGTTGTGATCAGATTTACCAATAGGAGCAGAAGGGGTGTATTTTATAGTGAAGGTTGCGGTGAAACAACATAGGTCATATGTGCTCAAGAATTGGTTCGCACATTCCGCGGAATGTGTGTAGGTTCTTAATTAGTTGATCCAGATCTTTGAGAATGCTGAATGATTCAGCCCCCTCCCCACCTAGATCAGTAGGAGAGGAGCCCAACCATTCAGTGTTCTGTACATTGAAATCCCCTATATAGAGGATGAGAAGATATAACAGTCTCGACGGAAGTAGTAAGATATTCCAAAAAAGGCTGAAAATCTGTTCTGTTAGGAAAACAGTAGCAGAAGCACAAGATTATTGTAGTAGAAGGAAGAAAGATTTTAAGCCACAAAACATCGAAGTTAGGAGATTCGAGATTTTCGAGACGTGTTACAGGAGTATTAATGTTTACGTAGGCACATACTCCACTCTTTAAAGGGAATTATGAAATAAGTTATAGTTGGATATATTAAACGAGTTAGAGCAGGGGTGGCCAACCCTTGGCGCATGCGCCAAACTTGGCGCATTGCTACGGGCTACTTTTTGGGAGATTTTATATTTTAACTGGGCTACATCAGCCTATTTCTTACAAATTTATTTAATGAAAACTAAAAATTCATTTTATTTCCAGAAATTTGTTAAATCTGGCAAGATATAAAGAAGGATGTAACAAATATCGTAATGTTTATGCATTTTATTTTGTAGCGTCGACTCATATTCAATATATTTTCCCGCCAAAATTCATATTAAATTTCATATTAAATTCATATTAAATTACCTTGTAATAAAACATCGTCAATGATCATCAGTTGAAATTTTGTGTTTATTAGTGATAGTGAGGTAGTGTTCTCTCATATTTCTTAAATTACTTGATTTTTATTTTTTGCCATAGTCCCTGTTAAAAAATATACATTGTATAATGTATATTATGTACCTTATACAATGTATATTATTTTATTTTCTTTATATATATATATATATATATATATATATATATATATATATATATATATATATATATATATATATATATATATATATATATATATATATATATATATATATATATATATATATATATATATATATATATATATATATGGCGCATCTGAACTCGTCTGTGAAAATATTTGGCGCATGGTATGAAAAAGGTTGGCCACCCCTGAGTTAGAGGATGAATTCTTATCCATCTGGGTCTCAGACAAGAGCAAAAGGTTAGGGTAATAATAATAATAATAATAATAATAATAATAATAATAATAATAATAATAATAATAATAATAATAATAATAATAATAATAATAATAATAATAATAATTTTTCTTGATTAATAATAATAATTTCTCTTGATAAATAATAATGATTTATTTAATAATAAAATAATAAATGTTCCTTATATTTCAACTTTATTTTATGTAATTTTAATATATAGTAAGTATCTTCAAAACATTGATTTTAAAAAAATTTAATATACGAGACCATGGACAGATACAAAATTCTAGTACTTTAAATTTAGAGTTCTTAAATTATGATGCAGAAACATAATCTTTCTCCAGTTTCTGGTGTAATATTTCTTCAATTAATCGGCAAAATAATAGACAGAAATTGCCATGACGAGGACGATGACGATTGAGAAAAAATATACCGATGTTCCCTATGACGATGACGATTCATCGTCCCATCACTACCTTTTATATATCGAAACTAGATTTATTATTGAATCTAAAAGTTTCTCATAATTCTTCACCCAAAAAGTAAGAAGTATCGGCCAAGTATCGGCCATATTAGCCGATACCGATACCAACAAAAATGGCCGATACTATCGGTACATCCCTATTATATATATATATATATATATATATATATATATATATATATATATATATATATATATATATATATATATAAATAATATAACTATATATATACTCTTATATATAACTATATATATATATATATATATATATATATGGTCAGCCTCTAGAAGAGCCACAAATCCATATCTCAAAACTACAACAGCTACCGGGAAAAGGAATACATTGTGGAATGCTGGAAAAATTTTAGGGGGGAAAATTTAAAAAAAAAAAAAAAAAAAAAAAAAAAAAATCATATCTCAAAAACTACAATAGGTACAGGAAAAAGGAATACATTTTTTTGGAATCCTGGTAAAATGTTAGTTAGGAAAATGTAAAGAAAATAATTAAAAACTTACAGAATGTTAATATTTATAGAAATATGATTTAAAGAGCCTATTTAGAGACCTTTATGCGTTACTCGTTAAAATAAGTAGACTTTCTAGTAAATTTTGCTTTTGTAAAGAATACCCCAAGGGTATACCGCACCGATGATAATGGCAGGAGTCGGGGTCTCGGTCGGCCTTCCGGGAACTACGGGGTAGGACTATTCTCCCCCTCCGGGGAGGGTCTTCGGAACCCCATCTTTGGTATTGTGCAGGGTTCGCCCCTCCCCAGGGTGGAAAACATCCCCCTGTGTTCCCCGTCGCTCGAGCCCCATTGCATGTTTCTTTACAATAGTATTGTACCATATATAACATGTTATGTTTCAGAATCTCTAATAGCCTATTTTTAATATTCATTCATACTAAATTTACAAGAGTTCAAAATTTCTAATAAACAATTAGTTTAAAAAAACTTTTTTTTTTTTTTTTTTTTTTAAATACACCATCCGCAAAAATTTTACCAGGATTTCAACAATGTATTC